>JACSOR010000059.1:0-50143 GCA_015585785.1 Penicillium dipodomyicola | reverse complement strand
CTTACCATCACCTGGCTGGCCCGTGCCAGTCTCAGTTCGTCCACTGTACACTTGGCGGTCGTCCTGCGAGACCGTGCAAAATCCTCCCTATTCCGAGATCTCAGCATTAGCGGCGAAGCAGCATCAGCGGCGAAGGGTTGTGGGTTCTCTTGCTCCCGGAAACTTTAGTGCGGTTTCTGTGAGCATATAAGCAGCTTCTAGGAGTCAAATAGACCCCAGGAAACCCGACATAGCTTCTGGACCCTTTTACCTCCCCTTCGAGGAGCCAAAGTCATGTTCCTGTTGACAGCGTTATTAATTCCTAGAATCATAAGTGGTTCCTGGGGCTATAGCCAAGCCTTCTGGGGGGTGATCCAATGTCTCTATTATGGAGCAAACGCTCAAGGACACAACGCTATCCTATGTGAGGTCTGTTGCAATCTATGCCTTGGTTCTGCCGCAACTATTTGCAGCGAATTTCTTGGTGCGATTTTAGATGCTCACCGAGAAAACATGCTAGAATCAAGTAGAGAATGAGTCAAAGTGAGTCGGTTCAGAAACATTGGCTCACTGTTGGACCTACGGTCCTAATACTGAGGCAATGGAAGCTGTTCGTTCTTTGATTTTACCAAGAGCGCTCACATTTTCATCTAAAAAACATGGAAATTTTCTGGCCTCGCTCGAGTATTGGTTGTCTGAGCTGTGTGTGGCTCTGTCCGTCTAGACTGCGGAAAGCGTCGGGCCACGGTCGCGCGTGCGCGGGTATTCGACATCCCACACCAAGCCAAAAAAAGATCTGATATTGGAATTGGGCGCATCTTATTGGCCAGATCGCCAAGTCAATGCTTTTGAACACGGCAAGGTCGTCGATGTAATTTCCGGCATTTCAAATACTCTCAACGGTAAAGGATCCGATTGGCAGGAGCCCCCCTTACCTCCCGATGAACTTGCACTACCTACCAGCTACCAGTACAGTGGGTAGGCGGGATGATAATTCATTTGTCCTGGCCCATCGCTGAGCTAGTGAAAAGCCCAAAGGAACTCCATCCAGCTAACGCAATAACATATAGGGGGCTCCTAACAAAGAGAAGTCGACCAAAATCATACGCATACTAGAAACAACGCATGATGTGTAACGGAGGAAATGTATATGATACCGCTCTTAAATATACTTACAGGTATATAACCCCTACGGTATTACGGCCATGACTCCATGAGCCCATGTTGTTTGTGCCATGATATACATCCCCAGTTTACTTATCTGATACTCCTGGCTATCTCAGCAAGTGCCTCTATGTGAAACAATCCGCCATCTAATATAAATCACGTGTGCAGACGATACAAATGACAAGGTGGCCGCATGGCCATGGAAAGATAATGTGTGATTGGTTCACCATTCACCACTACACCTTTCCACCCCTTGGAGTAGCTCCATTATCTTGGCGGAATAAGTAGAAACCCTGTATGACTGGGCTGGTCTGTGTTTCCAACGGTATGTGAATACGTGGAGGGAATGAACACCATGCCAAAGTAATATATTGAAGAAATGACAAAACGAAACATCGGTTGAGTGACATACCAATCACATATCTGCAGGGATAGAAGACATTTGCCCAAGGCATAGGTAAAGGTCTCGTGAAGGACGATAGAAAATTTCTCCGTACGGAGCTTCAACGGCACTTCAAGTGATATGACTTCCACTCATTATCATGGTGAACTTTAAAATCCACAGTAACAGCATGACGATACCGACTCCGCATAAACATAGTTGTATTACTAAGCTTGGAGGCAACCTGCGCTGTTGACAGTTTGCCATGATGCTTCTCCAGGCTCAGCTGAGCCGGGGGGACCACTGTTGGCGGAAGATCACTCCACCACTGGTGCCGCTACATACTTATACTGCTGTGGCTGTGGCTGCTGTTCTTATGGGTTTCGTCCAGAACGATATCTGGGACCGAGTAGAGACTAGCATGTTGAGAGCATATACTTCTAGAAAGGTACAAGAATAAATCGAACAGGGCACACTGGGAATAGCGAGATGCTCTACCGATATAACCGTGGCTTATAGACGGCGGTTCTCAGCCAAACAGTCACGCTGTCTCAGTGAAGATTAATTTCATTGGCTTATCAGCTTGCTGTAGGAGCGGGTCTCTGCAGTGGCTTTCATTGGGCGACAATATAACGGCGCTGCGGATGCGAGACCGTGACTGAAAGCAGAGCTAGGGCCTAGCCGATCTCTGTAAAGAGTCACGAGAATTCTCTTCCGTAAAAGAATATCAAAGAAAATCTATGCTCTTTCTGCTATACTATTATTGAATTGGATAACTCTGCCGTCTTAGACAGATAGCTTTCTATCTCTGAATACTCTCTACATAATGCGGCCTGCATACACACACACACACAATTTATTAACGCCCGGCGGCTAAGCCGAAAGGGCAACTATCTCTGATCTACTATACATGTCATAATATATATAGTACTGTGTCTCCTCCGAGCCCATACATGAAGCCTTGCAATATATGTCATCTCAGATGTCCGTATCGCAGCGGATCCTCGTGGGTTAGTAATTTGGTTAGTAGGCTGGCTTGAAGGCGCTTCTCCAAGTGTTCAACATCCTATTTTCGGCAGTTGAAGCGCGTCTACCGTCTGTAACACGAGGTGGTTGGTGGGTTAGATCGGCGAAAGGGGGTGATTTATGTTTCTTGGCATGGTTAGGTGGCCTCGAGTCGGCCCGTGGCGATGGCGAATCGTATTGAGGCCCGTACCGCCTCTGAGTTCGGCGTCCACTTCTGATCATCGGAAGGCGACTTTCCTCCTAGGAAGAAGGATATATTTCCTCGGTGGGTGTTGGTACATCAACTTCGAAGCAAAGTACACCTCTGCCACTTGGGAGCACTTTGACCAAGTAGCCCACTTCCAAACTGGGAAACCAATGGCACTCTGTCGGAGGTGTGGAAAGGCACTACCACACCCATCTTCAACCTCAAATGGGTCGAAATCGCTCGCTGCGCATTTATCGAGCCGCGCATGTAGAGTTGCCGGGCAAAAGGAGTCAACCCAGCAGGATATACAGCAATCGCTTCAGCTTTCGGTATATTATATATCTTGATCTATCTATACCTTATTAGCCTAACATTAATATATATCTTCATCTAGTCTACTCGTGCGCCTACCCGAAGAACCTTTGACCAACAGCGATTTGAACGAGCCCAAGTTAAATTTATTGCAAACTCACGCCTTCCCTCTCAGGTCATCCGGCATAAAGACTTCCAAGATCTAATCACAGAGGCCCAGCTTTCTCAACAAAAGCTAACCCTACTTTCACCAAAGACTGCCCGGCGCCGGCTCCAATCGATCGTTCAGGTAGAGCAGCAAAAGCTACTCTCGCTCCTCCCGACCGGGGCAAAGCTCTCAATTGCACTCGATTGCTGGACATCACCCTTCCAACAAGCCTTTATGGCTATCACTGGCTATTTCGTGGACGATAAATGGGATTACCATGAGATTCTCCTTGGTTTTATACCAATTCATGGCCAGCACTTTGGCGCCTATCTTACAGATGTTCCCCTTGGGGTTCTCGAAGAACATCAGATTACTAATAGAGTGATTGCAATTACCAAAGATAATGCGTCGAATAACAAAACCCTGGTTAACAGCCTATGTGATTCGATTGAACAGATGGAGCTTCCTTCTTCTACTAAGATTGTGCGGATCCCATGCCTTGCTCATGTGATTCAACTGAGTCTAAAAGATCTCCTTGGCCTGATGAAGGCCGATCCAAAAAACGATACGACAGCAACAACTTGGTCAGAAGAAACCGGGAGTGTTCTTCTGAAAGCAAAGAGACAGAAGGGTATTATTTATACCCTAGCAAAGGTAAGCTAACTAGATAATCAATTAATCTCGCCTAATACTAACTATATAACTAGGTGCGGGCTTTCGCGGTTTTTATCAATGCCAGCCCGCAGCGGCGGGAGGCATTTTTACATCTACAGAGCGAGGAACCAAGGCTCGCACCAATCCAGGATGTACGCACTCGGTGGAATTCAACATATCTTATGTTCCAGCGTGCCAATCGTCTCTCGGTTAGCTACCAAAGATATTGCGTAGAGCACCAGCGCCCTGAATTCCGACTCAGTAAAAGTGAGTGGCGGCAGATCGAGTACCTACTCTGTATCACAAAGCCTTTCTACAAGTGGACAGTCGGCCTATCAAAGATTAAGGCGACAACCATCCATAACGTGTTCCAGGTCTACAACCGGCTATTTACCCATTTTGAGCAGGCTCAGGCCCGACTCCGGCGAAAGAAAGTGCCCTGGAAGAAGGCTATGCTTCAAGCTCTTGAAGCAGGAAGTAAGAAGCTTTCGGTATACTACGAGGCGACCGAGCAAGCACATGGCAGTGTATATGCAATCGGTACAATTCTTGCACTACAGTATAAACTTGAATTTTTCAAGGGACCAGAGTGGGTAGGAGAAATCGATGATTCTACTTCTTCCTGGCATGATATATACGAGAGCTCTCTCTATAGTCATCTTGAGGATTATTCAAAGCGCAAACCAGAAAAGCAAGTGCTTGAAAAGACAAACCTCTCGTTATATAGCACGGATGCAATGATGAGTCTTTTTGAGGAGGATCAGCCAGAGCGACCACCGCAGCCAAAGGCTAGCTGGCAAGAAGAACTTAAGGGACATCTTAATCTCGGTACGTATAGAGAATCCTAATCTATATTTAACTATACTAATAATTTATAGAGCGAGTTGCAATTAATCCATGCCACTTCTGGAAGGAGAATGAGGATGAATTTCCTACACTCGCAGCTATTGCACGGGATGTCTTTTCTATCCCAGCTACAGGGGCGGGAGTTGAGCGCCTCTTTAGCACTGCTCGCGATATCTGCCATTATCGACGAGGCTCACTAAACGAAGCAACCATTCAAGATTTAATGATGCTTCGTTGTTTATCGAAGTTTGATATTGAAAGTGAGGAAGCTGGAGAGGAATTTCTACAAGAGTCTACCCTTAACCCAGACGAAAGGACTGAGGCCGATGAGAGAAGGGAGGCAGCACTTCCTGAGTGTATACCAGAGCCCATTAGCGATGGTGAAGATGGTGACAATTTAGAAGAAGCGGATGAAATTCATATCGATGATGAAGCTATTGAGGAGGAGTCGGATGATGATGATTCGGCACAACACCCATTACCTATGATTGAAAGTACTAGCCAAGTACGCCCCCAAAGACAGCGCAAGCGGCGTAGAGATGAAGATGAATACGAGTACACTATGCAGCGTAGATAGTTCAATCGCAGAATAATATGATATACTATTTTTGGCCGAAAGTTGTTCTAAGATAATTCTCTGACTGTAAGTAGAATACCTAATAATACAAGGCATTCCTACATAACTTATACAGGTCACGTTTTTCTATATATTTGCACTGTTTACAGTCCCATGGGAGTCCCGCCAAGCTCCCACGGGACAGGACTGGCACCTTGGCCCCGCCGCTTGGCACTCCCGTGGGACTATCTGGGAGTCCCATATGGTCCCATGGGACTACTCCCACGGGAGTAAATGTGGGAGTTGGCAAGGTCTACAAGCGAGGGAGCGAAATGTCGAATTGCGAGAATAGTATCTATATAATCTATCGGAGTTTTAGTCGTACTAGTTAGTTTACGTAGATAAATCCGGATATGATAAAAGGGTTGGGTTTAGGCGTACAGGCTGGTCACCACTTACTGTGTCCCCTAAGTAAGTATCACAATTTCACCGCGACTAGTGATATCAGATACTACCTACGTATATCTAAGATGGAATCCTTTTCTTACGCGTCTTCCGCGGGTCTATAGATGCCACCGTGTTCGAGGACTTTATAGCGCAGCTTCTTTAGTACTGCGGAAGATGGCCTGAACCTAAATCCGTTCTGGTTATGGACAACGCCTCGTTTTATCATTTAGAGTGGTTGACGCAGATGTGTATAGATGTAGAGGTAAAATTGGTCTACCTGCCACCCTACTCGCCGGACTTGAATCCGATTGAAGAGTTTTTCGCTGAGCTCAAAGCCTTTATTAAACGCAACTGGAGTTATTATGAAGTAGACCCCGATCAAGGCTTTGATGGCTTTCTTGGATGGTGTACTGTATCTTGTTTGTCGAGGCGAGGAAGGAATAGAAGCACTCTTACTCCCCCCGTAAAACATTGGAAAGCAGTCCTGGGACCTCAACAGCCCTCAAATCTGGAGTCTCACCAAGAAATCTCAAACACCAAAGATCGCCTCTCAAACCATCCACTGAGGGCTCTCTGTTTAGTAACACCGTTTTACCAACTTTTCAACCTGGGCCATTCCACCCCTGACCTCTGTTCCCAATGCGTCAATATGTGCTGCGGAAATCGCTCTTCGGGCCTTGGCCGCGTTAGCGAATCCATCTGGGGCTTTCATCATGGAAAAAGCGCCAGCTCCGCTCAGGATTATCCCGAGTACAGCAGCTGGGCCATTCTCTTTAATATTGACAACATCATATATACTCATTCCAATATCGCCAGCGGTGCCAATCATTCTCAGAGAGGCTGCCAGCCCTACCAGCTCCAAGGCCTCTGCTCCCTCTTGAAGACCAGGAATAAGGAAGAGAATACCCGTCACAAACCACAAAATGACATTGATAATCTTCTGCTCCTCGTAATCCTCTCCAATATCCTCAACCTGGGACATACTTGCCACGGATGATGATACCATGAAAACAAGCATTGACGCTCCATCCACAACATCACTTGTATCTCCTGAGAATAAGCTGTTTTTGGCAAGCCCAGCCGTGAAGTCCAGATTTTCATGGAATGCAGTGATATTTGGTAGTCGCTTCGAAATTATTTCCTTGGGGTTATCAATTTTGTAATCGGTTTTCATCCATGGCTTCCCGTGATTGACAGTGTGTCCGTTGTCTCCAGTAGAAGGGTCGTGGTATGATTCCAAGTCCATATCCCACCGAAGCCAGTCAGATGAGATTCCTGTCTTTGCCGCGAGATCGGTTTCGAACTTTTTTTTATCATGGACGCTCCAGTATACGTTGACTGAAAGGCCAAGTTCCCTATCATGAACACAGCCTTTGTCTGTGTGTTTCTTCTCACCATCTGCATCTTCACTCTGAGTGCAATCGAAGTATTTGGTATCATTTGCCTTCAGAAAGGACTGCAGACTGAGGGGGGCAGATTCTCTAACCGCTTCCTCGTACCAGCCAAACTTCTTGTCGTAATCGTCGTCTAAGATGTCTTGGTACTTTTTGAGGGACGCAGTGAGGTTTCCTGACAGGGCCTGCATAAGATAAACGTTCATGCAGAAGTCATCAATTCCAGTGGCAGCCTCCAAATCATCCATGTTGTCATAAGATCGGGTGCAGTTTGTCGGGTAGATAGTTCCCAACCTTGAGCCATCAGAATCTTCACTGACAAATTCTGTGAGATCAAGCGCCCATAGAGCCGTTCCGGCGAAGTGACCATTCACCCACCAGTCTCCTAAGCGGGCAGACCGGTTTGCCTTATTGTTGTAAGCGACCCAGGTGCCTTTTTTTGAGTAAGAGATAATCGATGCGCTGACTTGGTCGTAGTAGGTTGTAATTTCCTCGTTCTCGTCAGCCAGCCACTCCTCAATCTCTGCATTGGCAATATAGCCTGGAGTTTGAGTACATTCACCAGGCCTAGCTCCTGACTTTGGGCCTGTGAATTTACATGTCGGGCCGTGGCAGGAGGGGTCTGCCATTCCAAAAGATCTACCATAGCTAGCAACGCCGCCGAAGATCTTGTTGTTGGGCACACCAGCTTTGGTAATCATAGAGAACGCAATAGCAGTCTCAGTCTCATTCACATGGGATCTGAGGCAGGAGGATCCTTCGCAACCATCCGATCCATTGGGGTTATCCCAGTCCCATTGGCCGTGGAGATCGTATGTCATGAAAACAATATAGTCCACAACATCAGAGATCTTCAAGATTGGGAAGCCCTTGAGATACCAATAGGATGCGGGGACAGCGACTGAAACGGTCTTTTCTGATGGAAGCTTTTCTCGAACCTCTTTCAAAAACTGATGGTATCTTTCACCATCGCCAGGATCACCACGCGGGATGCCCGGGATGTCAGGGGCCCCGGGGTACTCCCAGTCAAAGTCCAAGCCGTCGAGATTATTATCCTTGGCAAACTTGACGACATTGGTGGCAAATTGGGAGCGTTGAGCATCTGTCACTCCCTTGCGGAAGACGGCATAGGAATCTTGGTCTGTCGAGAACGACCAACCACCAAAAGATAAAACCTTGCCCTGGTTAATCTCCACACCTGCTTGATCCTTTGGCTTTTCCAGCTTTTTAAATCCCTCAAACTCATCTTTAACAGAGCCTATGTCGACTTGGAAATCTTCGGTGATATTGGCAAAGGCGAAATGAATATGGCTCCACGCGGAATCGATGCTAAAACTGCCATCCTCACCACCGATCGCCTCAAGTGTCGAGATAGCTTGTGGATCCAGATTCAAACATGGCCTCTGATTGCTAAAGGCCTCGTAATATGCTAGAGTAGCCGGTTCACTGGTGAAGTCTGTGTTCATTTTGATATATACTCCACAATTGGAGATACACCCGTTTGTATCTTTTTTGGCCGTACCGGGAGCACCAGTGGTAGACTGTTGATTGTCAGTTCAGTTGCAAAATATCAGGGAGGATATCCTCTCCAGTGACTTACATTTGTCTTCATGCAAAACTCGGTAGTGACTCCGCATTGACTGTTAACTTGGGTCAGGTACATTTTCGGTTAATCTTGAAAAAAACCGAAGACTTACCCCCAAATATCACAGCAAGCATTCAAGGGACAAGGGTTGAGGCCCGAGATATCATTCCAGTTATCCGGTCTCTTAGTTCCAATCACCTGCGGCCCACAGACGGCGTTCGGAACGTTTGCAGGCATAGGTGGTTCACCTTTACTAATGCACATGTGGCCTGTCATAATTAGTATGAGGTTTCAGGTCTGATAGGCCCAGAGAGCCGGCATTTGGCCTCAGGGAAACTGTGGCTTACCATTTGGAGGAAGGTTCCCACATCCTTGCCACCCCCAGGTCTTCTTATTCCAGTCATTGATATTATCAACGGTGATATCATGCGCGGCGGCAATTTGAGCGCAGAGATCCCCATTATTGATCTTGTATGTTGCACAACTTCCATCCTTATTTGGATCAGGCGAGAAATCTGGCCTAGTCCCAGCCGAGCAGCAAACATGTTGACCCTTTTGTAAATTGCCACATAAAGACTTGCTTGGATTGTACTTGGTAAAGTCGGCAGGCGAGATTCCGCAAGTCGTAGCAAGCTCCGTACAACTATGTTCAGTGGTGAGTTGTATAGCTCTGCAGTTTGCACGAGCGTGAAATCCAGAGTGCGACTTCTTGACATGCGCTTTCGCATGAGGGCTGACATGAAAGCTGTTTCCACTCGGGCGGATAATTTCGCCAACAGTGGTTTGCGACTTGCGACTATTCTTATAGCCTTGAACGCATTCACCACTGTTCCAGGTGGCGAGGGCTTCTTGAACAACAGACAAAGCTTCTCTGTTGTCTGAGTTTCCCTCAGATACAACACCGAGAGTATATGCTGCTGGGCGAGTATCATCGCAAACCTGCATCATAGAACCAGAAGTGCTGAGTTCTCCCTTGCTGAGCTTCTTTAGAAATGATGCAAGAATGCCGTTATCCTTGGTGTCCTCTATGGCGGAGCCAATATAGGTGCCCAAAGCAACGCCATTGGAGTACCCAAAGGCAATAGTAGCATTCCTTCCCCCAGCATGATTGAATTGAGCTTGCACAAGCTTTGCTGCAGCTTCGGCATGGGGTATGTATTGACTTGCTGTATCGCCGCGGGAAGCGACCTCCAGCTCCACGTCCTTAGCTGTATACTGTTTGGTATCCGCGGCCACGACTTGAACCTTTGGAGATTCCAAGGTCTTGTCAGTGGACAAGGAGCAAGCCAGCAGTCCGGGATTTGACTGGTTTCGGATGGGATTGTTGACAGCAAAGTTCAGAAGCATTGGCTCATCGCAGGTTTTGAGGATGCGCAGATTACCGTAGTAGTCCCACTGACTGGAGTCACCGCTATTGCATTCTGAAGGGCAAGCATTCCAATGGGTTGCGACATATGGATCCGTAACAACATGAGAGGAGCCTGCGGTGACCAGGATGGCCACTTGGCTGAGTGTAGCCAAGTGCACCAGCAACCCCATGGTCAATCAAGCCCGATTAAATCGCAAGGCGGGAAGAAAGTAAAGAGAAGAGATTGAACGTGTAAATGATGGAAACCCGAGATCCTGTCAAAGATTCATCCGAAGAAATATTGAAAGTATTTGGAGCATGGACTGACCTTGGGATGGAGTAGGCCCTGATACTAGGATACATAGATTCGGGGGATGCCAGCAGATATTTTATCTTGCCATACATTTTCAAACTAGAGAGATATCAGTAGAATTCTAATCCGAATTCGGCTTTGACTTCATTTCGTACCTTGAATGTGACTCTGTACCTGCAGTCATCTCAGGACCCACTCGGAAACACAACGTTTAGCCACGCACCGTATACGGAGGAACTACGGAGTACGGAGTACCCCGGACGGGGACACTGAACGGCAGAAAATGTCCTCCCAAACTAGGGGCCAAAAGAGTAATCTCGCTTGACCTGCTGGAATTAATTGTTTCAAAATTAAATGAAAAAACATATACTCCGTACATCTGCGGGTTCTCCGCCCCGGGGGCCGTCTCTCTTGGTAGTATATCAGGATGATCACAACATTTCGCTCGCTCATTCGTCACTTATGAGAAATGTGGGCCAATCTATCCCGGAGTTGGAAACTCGGGGGAGTGGAGACCACGCTATGTAAGCTCATTTCAACGGTCCACAGGCAGAATCAACGGAATCCATTTCGTTCCACCCTAAGTTATGCAGGGGCCAGCCCCCAACGCCAGGATTGACTCAACCGTGCCTCTGATGGATGCTATTCGATCAAATTTTGGCGCTAATATACAATAGTCCGCTTAATCAATTATGACTTTGCGGTGGGATCCGAATACTCAATACACAATTGCTTCTCACATTCAAGCCTCGGGACTTCGCTCCACGTGAACTAAATTTTCTTGGCCTATCTTGTTAGCCAAGTGGAACGGGATGAAAACTTGGCATAGGATAGCCGAGTTATATATGCAATTCGGTTTTGGGAAAGGTGGTTTTTGGTACTGATGGTAGTTGCAGTAGTCTAAAAAAGTTCGTCGCGAACACTGGTGCTCTTTTCCCTACCAATGCGCAAAGATCATCCATACAAGATACTCTCGCTTCCGCAGCTCAATTTCGGATTCTGTTAGCTCCGACGCCCATGCATAGCTTACAGAGTATCTTTGTACGGAGTAGAGTTACATCCAACCCTAGTAGGTCGACTCTCAACTTCGGGCCAGTACGCGCACGGTCTTGGACGAGACTGAACTCCAGGCTGCAGTTTTTCTGGTAAACAGCCGCGTAAGTTTTATTGTATGGAGACTGGTGAATGGTCTAGATTTCAAGTGCGGAATCAAAATCACACCCTCGTCTACCACCTGGGAGCCAGTCCTGTTCCTTGGATTTGGGTCAGTCATTAGCTAGAAGCGCTGGTAAATTATGATGCCCGGATAGAAAGGAAAAGCCGAGGTATACCGGCCATATGAAACAAGATTTGCCAGCATGCTTATCCCTGCGAAGACCGATCGCGAAAAGGAGACTCCCAGGCAGGATGTAAATCCGAAGTGCAGAGGGGCCAAAGAAATGAAGGAATCGGAGTGGGTATTACATGCAAATAGCTCATTTAGGCGAACCCAGGAGACGAAAATGAATAAGAATATGATTTATTCTCAAATGCACGTTGCAAGCCTCACATTGGAATATCAATCTAGTCATCTTTCTTCCCAAACACGATTTGCGTCAGCGTTTCTCCACCGTCAAGATGAGAACAATTTTGTTCTGTTTCTTGGTCATTTTTGCGCTCCGCGTATCTGCCTTTGGTCTATCTGGTGCCTATGAGCGAATGTGGTACTGGTCAGCTTACCAGATGGAGCAGCAGTATAGCGATGCAGACGATAGGTCCATTGCTACCAAGTGCAAGTCGTGCTCTTTTGCCCAATTCATTGCATGGATTGCCGAAGAAGCGGATGAATTCTCTGTCAAGTCTAGATTTGCAGCGTATAAGGCGAAGAATGGAAAGGACTACGTCCCTACCTCTTTGGACGAGGGAGCAAAGTGGCTGGATGACAACAGCATAACAAGACCGATGAGATTATTTCGGGTCGTTCACGATGTCTACGATGTGCCCAATCTCTTCAAAAGAGTTTCAAAGTATGTTGAACAGTTCAGTACGATTTCAGTTTGACATGCGCTCACAGAAAGATTAGGGCGATTGGAGCAATTAACAAGAGCAAACATCCTGACACCAGTCAGCCTCCATTCAGTGACGCTTTCCTTGCTCGAAAGCGAGTTGACACGATCCGCACTGCTGAAAGTCACTTGACAATCAGCCTGGCACTTCGAACCAAATATGACCCAACCAATGTGGACGGGACTAAACCTGTTTACAACGGTTTAGTCAGGGATGACAACTCCAAAAGACTTCCAAATGGCAAAGTGGTACCGGACTGCGATTTGAAATCGGCTATCGATGCAATTCAGCGAGAGAAGGGGGTAACAGTATCAATCAATGATTACTACAAGTCTTATAGAGATGGGGCTCTCAAGGCATCAGGATCTGATGATACGTCGAAGGACGATAATCATGCAGCTAATATCGAAGAGATCCAGAGGGCAAAGTTCAGGATGTTGGGAGGTGTATGCCACAACGAATAAGGGTTTCGTAACCTGCAATATGTGTATCTGTGTGTCTTAAAAGACTTGAAAATAATGGGAAGCTATTAGGAGGGGTTGGCTGAGGCCGTCGCTATATTTCTTGTACTATCTTGAAACTATCTTGAAAGGTCTCTGGCATCAAGGATGCTGTACATATCCTCGACCTCAATGAAACTTTCCTGCTCCCAGATCTTATTACCCAAGCCAATTGCATCCATGCCAAAAATTGTGAATCCCAGATTACTCGGCTCTCTCGGAATTCCATCCGAGCCCCTCTCACCCGTTGTCAACGCGAAGGGCTTGTTTTTGATTACAACTCTCTGGGCAGTCGAGCGCGGTGAATACATCCATCTCGCAGTACGCATGTCATCCATGTAGTACATATCGGCTTCAAGCTTTTCCACCCTGGCTGCTCCAAGCAAATTTATGTCGTGGAGGTAGTGCGGATTGGGTGAATCTTTAGCCTCGGCATAGATCTGCGATCTGATGACTTCGGAAAGCCGAGTGACTTTGGAATCATCCGGCCCATCGGATGACCCAGTCAGAAGTTCATCCCACGCATCTTCATAATCAGCGACAATACATGCTCGTAGACAAGACTCGAGCATATCAGGCCTTTTCTGCGCGAGACGCACGTAGGTCACTGGAGAAGCAACACTAGGCCACCAGATTCTGCGAGGTACCAGCAATTCCGGGGTACTTGGTGTGATACAAGTAATATCTTCACTGATGATGCGTCGAGCATTGATTGCGCGCCTTAGGGATACGTCCTCACTTTTCACGGGGACCTCCGGCACCTGTGTGCTCCACCATCGCGCCCAAAGGGGGTGATTGTATATCCCCAAAATGATAGCGTGAAATTCTTGTTCAATCATTTGTGGGCGTCGTAGGCGTACATATCGATCCATGTCACCTCTATATGCGGCCGATAGAATCAGGTTGTCTTTATTGACCGGTGGAAGGTCTGACGGCAGAGGCGAATACAGAAGTGGCCAAAAGCTGGCCAAGGGCTCAGGCGCACCGCAGCTATGATCGTCGATTCCCATATCCTCAGTGATGTTGAAGTGGTTATATGTATTGTACTCCTTCGAGTCCCACTCGATGTAATCAACAAGATTAACGGAACGCTTGCTGCTGTTATCCACTCCTGCATGAAGCATCCGTGCAGTGAGATCGGAAAAAACCGCCGTATCTCCATTCAGATGTGCTGAACGAGGGTTTTCAAGATTGACAGATCGATCGTAATCATTCATTATTTCGAATTTCAAAGGATTCGACATTATTTTCTCGTAAATTGCCTCGCTGCCTTTGTTCTTCCTTGCTAGGCTAGCGTCGCGAGCCTCGGCAGCAACATGAACCTCGGGAAGAACCTGAAGCTCCGAGTAAAGATCAAAATATCCCGCCACGGCACAGGAGCGAGCAGCGTGATAAATCATGTTGGGATAACGCTTCACCAAATTGCGAAGCGTCTCCTGGGATGGAGGTTCCGGATACCAGATGCAATAGGGTATCTCAGAGGAGTCTTTAATCTCCGGGATCACTCCGCTCATGATTGCACGCGCGTTGAGTGCACGAGTGAACTCCGGTGCGACGCCGCGTAACTCGTGGGCGAACCCATCGTGGTGTCGAATGCCACGAATAACAGCGAAGCGTTGGACTTTTAGTCCCAGACCGCGAGGAATCTTTTGGCCACGAATTGCGGCATTGCAGTCATCTCTATTGTACAGAGTGACTCCGAGTCTTTTTTCCAACGGAAGATCTTCCAGGCGGAATTTGGTTTTGCCCATGATGATAGATCGGTGAGTTCAAGCTATTTTTCTAATGGGTAGAAGTGAATTTGGGCCATGAAGGATTGATGGAGAATACCAAGTACTTAAATAAACTGTATCCAATGTGCATGGCTTGTGCTGACTCATATGGATCGCGTCTTCAACCTAGGTACTTTCCAAAATCGGGCCCCGAGGCGCCAGGTTGGATACCCACATGTTGTTCTGCGGGGCGTGTCTGTGCGTTGTTTTATGATAAAGAGCGTGGAAATAGCCATGGCCAAAATGGATCGGAGGAATGCCATTCCTTACTGTACTTGCTGTTTGCTTGTGCTCTGTTCTCTGCGGTCGCTTTCTCCAGGTAAGGATCAACGGTATTTGGTCAAAGCGAACCATCACCTAGGGAGTCTGTTTATTGATGAAAAATGATGTTGATAATGATTCCGTCGCTAGTCCCAGAAATATGAGCTGTAGCCTATTCAGTACTCAACATGACCCACCACTATTTGACTCATATGACCAAACCGATCAATCCTCACTTTTTGCCCCGACTCCGGGATATGGCTTTGTTCAGACCCCATCTGTGATGCTTTCCATGAGCCCCGAAAACCACCCAGAGGACAATTTCTCTTCTCAGCATCAATCTCCACAACTGAGCCAGATTCGACTACTTCAACTGGGTGAGTGGGAGGAAGGAAAGTTGTATGATGAGCATCCACCCACTTGTGGCGACGATTTATCGACGCTCCGACCGCGTCAAAGTAATCAATATATTCATATAAAGCCTTCTCTGGTGCAGGATTGAGCTTCCTGCCATTAGGTTGTCGTTGAAAAAGCGATTTTCCCCCTTTCCATCGGTGGCGTAGTCGGTTTACAGGAACCGCGAATTCTCGCGCAGTCTTCGCGATATTAGGTTTAGATTGCTCAGCGAGAGATTCGAGAGCTTTAAGAAGCTGATTCTCTATATCTTTATTATTTTTAGGCATGGTTGGTGGGGTGGTTTAGGATCAAAATGAAAAGGTGGGATTTAGAAAAAATCTACGGTTTGGATGGGATGTACGGTATGGATGGCGGACCCTCGCTATGCGAGGGTCTGTAATTTTGGTAAAAAATGTAAGGGCCGGTTAGACTAAAATGAAGGACTATGCTATTCGCAAGATAGTATACAAATGGTTTTAAGGGCTGGAGCGAGGCTGAAGTTAGGTCGTTACCAGTCTACCAAAAGCTTGAGAAGTACTAATTTTGGTGGACTTCTGAGGTGACACGGAATGTAAACACTCTCAAACATGATATCACTGGATGGGATTATTCTAAATTGCGTCTAGACCAGAGGTCAGGTTAAGTCATTAACAGAGCATATGTGAGCAGCCCGTCAATACTTGCGATGCCCGTTATGCTGCCCCTCATTCTCCTACTCGCCCTCAACCGTCCGCACCCCACAGCGCATTGGCTCAAGCTTTATTTTCTCAAATAAGACAACCTATCAACATGAAAGATGGAAACAAGATCTACACCCTCCCAAATTCAAATTTCAGATCATCTATGAGAAGATAAGCAGTGGATAGTCGCCAAGGATCGCCCTACCTTTATTAACTTCCCAGAATATGACACTTCCGTTAGAATGACATGATGCCACAACTTGGCCATTAGAAGAAAAGACCAGCGAAAAAGGCTCACACGGGTTTTCGGGTGGTGGGTCGCCCTGATGCTTCCTATTGCCCCAGCTTTTGTAGTTGGGGGGATACCTACATCCAGAATAAAAGAAATGCAATGCTCTATTTTCTACCTGTTAAATTAGCGATCTTATTCTTGTTACCCAAATTCCCATGGTAACCTATATATTGGCATAATCAGATTTTACTTCATTTTAGTTTCAATATTACTGTATATATGTTGATTGCATATCAATACAATCTGTCAAAGTGCAAGGTCAAATACATGGATTTACAAGGTATTATACCATGCAAATCATGTGACTTCGAGTACCATGCATACCATTAATACAGTTAGTCATCAGTACCGCTCAGATTGTTGAAATAGCGGGTTTTTGTCATTTATGTTAGTTAGAGTCATCCACATCTGCCAGTTGTACCATACATTGCAATACAGACAGATTTCTGTCAAAATCTGCTAAATCAAACATAGACTAGCGTGTTTCAAGGTTGAGTTTGAGAAACAATCAAAGAGTGTGAAGTGGTGAAACTGATTTCGAGCGCGTCTGTATAAATTAGTGGCTGGCGACGACTCTCACCTCCACGTGGTGCCGGCTGGGAACCTGTGAATGCCTTGCCTGGGATGTATTCTCAGAGCTAAGAAGAGTCACCACTGGCCAGCACTGTCCGCTGGCTAGGGCTACGGCGGGAGCGAGAGCTCAGGGGTCAGGGGCCCTGACACCACGCACAGGCGACAAGGGAACACTTTGAAAACCACCCGACACACGACTGCGAAACCGATCCTACAATCAGTGGACACTAGGGTCGTGGGATAGGACACCCTTGGGGTGCTCTCGGGCTGCTCTGTTGAAAGGAGGATTCGCTGGGTCTGAGGATACACGAACGACAGAGTCAAAAGCAAAACCACAAACGACACGGCACAACCCAGCATGCTTGAATCCACACAGAGAACGACGAGGTACTTTGGTTAGTAGGAGGGGCAACACTGTGTTGCTTGGCTGTTCTGGGTACAGAGATGATACAACTGGGCAAACTCCTGCGAGACACGGTCGGCCTTGTCAGAGAGATCTTACAAGGTAGCGCGAAATGGATTTGACAATCCGTGGGGCGCAGCATATAATGGAAGCGACGGAAGACTGGGTGGGCGGACTGCAGATACGACACTTTCTATATGGCTCGAGAGGACGGACGCGCGTGTCGGTCTACTGAGAGAATAAGATTTTGAAGATGGCTATCGAGGATGGAGACTTCAAGGCCGCTATGGAAGTAGGCTTAAGGTGCAAACTGGTATTGACTTGCTGAACTGGCTGTGCCCCGTGAAGGATGCGGATGAGGATCGAAGGGGATGCAAGGTAGAGGGTCTATGTAGGTAGACATGCTGCCACCTCTACAATGTATTATCAAGCGTGCCCAACTTAGTAATACAAATCAATACTTGCGAGTTGATGCAGCACTCCCAGGCAAACACACCCGGCAGCTGTACGACCGATTATCGTGGAAAGAAGCGAGCGTGCTGGCCCAACTCCGAACCGGCATGGCAAGACTAAATGGATATCTCTTTCGAATCGACGTAGCGCAGACGGATCGATGCTCAGCTCAACATAGTCGTCGTTTGCTGCCCACGGTCGCTGCTGAGCCGGTCGACATTTCAATGTAGAGCGACGTTAAGTCAATGATCAAAGCACGCCCAAGCTATTCACCCCAAAGGAAATTGTCTCGCCTGAGGTCTCCATGTATTATTCCGAGGGCTTTGATTCCTTGTTCGATTTGTGAATATAGCGCTATACTCCCCTCCCTGAGGCATCACGAGCATACGAAGTGATCTGAAGGCATTTCCGGCCATCTACACCAAAAGATTGTACGGCAGTCTGCCTAGGAATCGTGCGTATCTGTTAACTCAGCTACCCACAGGACACAACTGGTTCTCCACGTACGCCAAGGCCCATCGATTCCTCGACGACGATCATTGCGAGTGCGGCACACAAGAAACAGTTACCCATATGTATGCTGGTGGACTGTCCAAACCTGAGGGAAATCTGACGGAAGTTCAGGAGTGAAGCTGGGGACTACTCGTTCAATAGCATATCGAGTCTGCTGGGAGGCTCAAGTGAAGGTAGGAAAGGTAAACCAGACACCCTCTCGCGGGTAAGGATAACAAACGCCGTCTTGGGCTTCGCAGAGGCGTCAAAGGCCAGAAAGACACAATGTTTGTGGTCAGCGACAAAACACCTAGCTACTATATGAGCTTGAACTCTGACACGAGCCTCAAACACGATGTCTTCCTCTGAAAAGCCCTCAGAAGCAAAGGTTTACCGGGAAAGTTTTATAAATTAATATTTGTTAGATAGCTCCCCATGATTCATACATAGTCGACGTGATAGTAGGCCAAAAGTGGTATAAGCCGCAACGACAGAGAAGTGATTACAGTATCATACATAGCCATACCTGTTTCAGGAGCTCGTAAATTACAGTTGTTTCACGCACTGTGGCTGATTTGTGTCAAAGCGGTGGCTGTGCGGGTTGGACAGAAATTTGGTAATTGTCTTACCACGGTAATTAATGAGCAATTGTGCCAAATACGAACCCAGAACAGCCCTGACTAAGCGATTGCCGAAATGCTCTCGACATCACCCAGGCTGTCGATTTTCTTTGCGATATCAGATAATTTGCATAAAGAACCATGTTATGCTTTTACTCTGGCTGAGGGGTTGGAAAGTGGCAGTCCTATACGACAGCAGAAGCCCGGTTGGACAAGGTAGGGCTAGGGGGCAAAAGGAGTGGAATGACAGACTGAAGACTGGCAAGCGAGGCTCTTGATTATTGTGGCATGGCCGGTAATAGTCATATGGGATCGTGCTCATTAGTGATGGGAGGGGGCGAGGGCTCATCTCTATGCGTTTTTGTAGCAACTCCAAACTCTCCCTTTCAGGTGAGATACTCTACCTCTGGGGCATTCTGGGTTTCCAAAGTAGTAGTATTGTGCCGTATAAATCTCATCTAGATAAGTATCAGTTTAGACTAAGTTTGTGAAAGGTTCAGATCCCTCATAGCCGTTGGTCTATGGCGGTGTCTGGCAGTTCATAGAGAAGAATGGGCATCACTGATCAAGCTCGCTTGCGTGGGAGGTTAGTCTGGCTCAATCGGCGGAAGCATGCCATACCCGATTTACTATTTGCGTCTAGCTCAATGACAAAAGAGCATGCGCAATTAAAGTGGGTTTTAGTACGTGTAATTAGACCGGCAAATCAAGCTTGGATCTGTTTTCTCTCAGGTTTTAGTGGATTTTATGCTCCCAAATTCAGTCAGCCACAAGCCCCCTGCAAATTCTCGCGCTCCCCCTGGTACAATGAGAGTCACTTACATCTTCCCATTTTGGTCTTGACCATATATAACAAACTCAGAGCTCTGGAATTTGCAGGAAACTGTCTTGCAACTCTCATCGAATGGGAAATATTGGATGTCGACCAGGTTGTCGGTTTTCTCTGCGGCATTAGAAAATCTGCATAATAGTTAGGCTTTTGCTCTGGCTGAGGGCCTAATAAGAGACAGACTGGAATGCTGGTGGTTGCTTGAACTTAGGATAAGTCTTCATGGGACCTTGAAGAGAAATGCTTGAAACCTGGATATTTCCTTCAAGGAGGGATCGGGGTCCCATTTATACACTTTGACACTCAGCATTAGTAGTCACAGTTCTTACGAATGGGTACTGGCACTTAAGCTCCTAGGACTGATATCATTCACATTGTGGTGGCGCGAAAGGTCTGGAGCTCCTAGGAAGTCCTCTCGGACTTCAGCTAGGATGAGGTATTTTCTGATTGCTAGTTTGAATATGTTGGGCAAATGAGGGGCCGCAAATTTCGTCATGGACGGCTAGATCATCCAGCAGACATAATCGATTGGTCTAGAATATTTTTGCAGATGTCCAAGTCGCTACAGCTGAAGTGGTATTCCTAGGAGCAAGTGGGCAGGCAGCAAGAGCGATAAGCCAGTGTTATTCAAGAGAAAAAAAAATAATAATAAAATTTTAAGAATAAAACACTACACTACATTTATGAACCACCCAATTAGGGTTTTCTGAGATATTCCTAGATATTGTAGAACCAAAATGTGCGGGCTGGATATATTCCGCAACTATGTAGAGACGGTATTGTAGAATGCGAGACTCGGCGAGTTGAATAGTAGCATAGCCGCACAATAGTAAAATCAATAAATGTAGCCCCACTATCAATTTGCCTCTCAGCTGGAGGCGAAATAACCAGGATCGACCGCCAAATTGATGACGCCAGCCTTTCGTTGAGGGGACAATGGTCAAGAGTCTGGTGAACAACTGCATTTGGATGGGGCTAGCGTGGTGCATTTTATTGAGGTGAGCTGCTGACTTAGCTGCTCCCCGCGCTTTGCTCCAGTGAGCAAGTCCTTGAGCTTATGTAATAGTCAGGTCGTGCTCAGTGAGCTAGTCAGAGCGCTCAGGTCAAGCTCAGTGAGTAAGATCAGGCTGCTCAGTGAGCAAATCAGAGCGCTCAGGTGACGCTCAGTGAGTCAGTCATCCAGCTTATGTAACGATCAGGTGATGCTCAGTGAGCGAGCATGGTGATTATGTAATACTCAGGGGCGTGCTCAGTTCTACTCAGTGAGCAAAAAGCGGCAAGGACTGAGCACTAAGGCGGAAATGGAAAGCCAAGAAGTGGCAGAGGAAATCAAGTACATAGGAGCGCGTCTGGCGTTCCTGGGCTGTGGTTGGTTCCGGGGAACTTGGTCGGCGTTCCGAAAACTACACCATTGTGAAGGCATGCAGGCCCATTTCGCTCCTCGCGACGCTGGGCAAGATACTGGAATCCGTGGTTGCAGAAAGGATCTCGCACGCTGTGGAGACACACGGCTTGCCCCCGACCAGCCATTTCGGAGCCCGAAAGCAACGGTCCGCGGAGTAGGCGCTGGTGCTCTTGCAAGAGCGGATCTACACAGCGTGGCGTGGCCGACGGGTGTTGAGTTTGATCAGCTTCGATGTTAAAGGCGCCTACAACGGTGTGTGCAAAGAACGACTGCTCCAGAGAATGAAAGCGCGAGGCATACCAGTTGACCTGCTCCGGTGGCTCGAAGCGTTCTGCTCGGAACGAACGGCGATCATCCAAATCAATGGGCAAGTGTCGAAGGTCCAGAGCCTTCCACAGGCTGGCCTACCTCAGGGCTCGCCCCTGTCCCCGATCCTATTCCTCTTCTTCAATGCAGACCTCGTACAAAGACAGATCGACAGCCAGGGCGGAGCGATGGCGTTCGTGGATGATTTTACCGCATGGGTGACCGGGCCGACCGTCCAGACTAACCCGGAAGGCATTGAAGCAATTATCAACGCAGCGCTCGACTGGGAGGAAAGAGCGGAGCGACTTTTGAAGCAGACAAAACAGCCATCATACACTTCGCTTCCAAGGCTTACAAATTGGACCAGGGACCTTTCACTATCAAGGGACAAACCGTTGCGCCCAAGGACCATGTCAAGATCTTGGGCGTCCTCATGGACACGAAACTCAAGTACAAGGAACATATTGCGAGGGCAGCATCCAAGGGCCTGGAGGCCGCGATGGAGCTTCGACGACTTCGGGATTTATCCCCAGCGACAGCGCAACAGCTATTTACTTCGACGGTGGCGCCGGTCGTGGACTACGCGTCCAATGTCTGGATACACGCGTGCAAGGACAAGGCCATAGGGCCGATTAACCGCGTCCAAAGGGTAGGAGCGCAGGCGATTGTAGGAACATTCCTCACAGTTGCGACCAGTGTAGCGGAGGTGGAGGCCCACCTTGCCACTGTTCAGCACCGTTTCTGGAGACGAGCCGTGAAGATTTGGACGGACATACATACCCTGCCAGAAACCAACCCTCTCCGCAGGAATACAGCACGGATCAAGAAATTCAGAAGATACCATCGTTCGCCGTTATATCAAGTAGCAGACGCGCTGAAGACCATTGAGATGAAAACACTGGAAACCATCAATCCGTTCACATTGGCACCATGGGAAGCACGCGTACGCGTACAGGCTGACGTTGAAGCAAACCCGCAGTCACCGACTGTACCAGGCGGGTTAATGCAGATCGCAACCAGCAGTTCGGCACTGAACGAGCTGGTCGGATTTGGGGTGGCGATCGAGTGGCAGCCACCTCGATATCGAAAACTGAAACTGAAGACCCTTTCCGTTACATTGGGTGCAAGAACAGAGCAAAATCCGTTCTCTGCGGAGCTAGCAGCGATGGCACATGCATTGAACATGGTAGTTGGACTGAAAGATTACAGGATTACGCTGCTCACGAGCAACAAAGTGGCGGCTCTGACACTAAGGAATACTCGACAACAGTCAGGCCAGGAATTCGTCTGCCAACTATACAAGTTGATGAGAAAGCTACGGAGAAATGGAAACCAGATCAATATCCGGTGGATCTCTACGAGCGAAGACAGTAAACTGCGGGGTCTGGCTAAAGAACAGGCCAGAGCCGCGACACAAGAATATGCTCTCCCGCAAGAACGTGTCCCGAGAATGAAGTCAACAACACTGAATATCGCACGGTCCCAAGCAGTCCCCAGCAATGACCTGCCAGTGAACGTCGGGAGGCACGCAAAACGAGTTGATGCAGCACTCCCAGGCAAAAGGCAAACACACCCGGCAGCTGTATGACCGATTATCGCGGAAAGAAGCGAGCGTTCTGGCCCAACTCCGAACCGGCATGGCAAGACTAAATGGATATCTCTATCGAATCAACGTGGCAGACACGGACCAGTGTGCATGTGGACAAGCGAGAGAGACCGTGGAGCACTTCCTATTTCGATGTCAAAAGTGGACAGCGCACCAGACGGAACTACTACAATGTATCAACACCCACCGAGGAAATATATCCTTCTTTCTAGGAGGAAAGTCGCCTTCCGATGAGCATAAGTGGACGCCGAACTTAGAGGCGGTACGGGCCTCAATACGATTCGCCATCGCCACGGGCCGACTCGAGGCCACCTAACCATGCCGACGAACATAAATCACCCCCCTTTCGCCGATCTAACCCACCCAACCACCTCGTGTCACAGATGGTAGACGCGCTTCAACTGCCGAAGATAGGATGTTGAACACTTGGAGAAGCGCCTTCAAGCCAGCCTACTAACAAAACTACTAACCCACGAGGGTCCGCTGCGATACGGACATCTGAGATGACATATCTCCATTATACCTCCTTTCAGTCCCCAGAGCTGTCAGCGTTTCCAAACCCTTCTCCATAAACCATCAGTCAGCCCTTGGTTGAATTTCCACCTAAAAAAGGCTTCCCATTTGAGCCTGCACTTGATTGCCTCCTGGGCGGGTAGAATACCTTCTGGTGATGGCAGAGGTTGCTGTTTGAGTGGCTTCATGCTGCGCTGCCAAGTATAGTTCCTGGGAACTGCGAAGTTGAATGATCTTGGTCAATGGATCATGGCCGCCGTCTTGCACCAAGGAGATACACGGGAGGACATTGAGAAGATAAAGGCCATGAAGGTCTTATGCAACCGATGTGGTATTTTTACCAGCAGAAGGGAAGCGAGCCCATCCATTATCCTCGGGATCAAAAGGTTCGAAATCTGCCTCGAACTTCTTTTGCGATCGCTGAATTGGAAGCCAAACTTCGGCCGCGTTTTGAACTATTGTCTTGACTTACAAAACAATCGTGCTGCGCTTCGGAAAAGAGACTGCCTACATACGAGAACATTTTCTGAACCACGCCTCGAATTCCAGCTTTAAGAGTGTCATGCTCGGCGCACGGATCAATAGGGAGAAGTATGCGACGGCAAAATGCTTCGCTCTCGCCATTACTCCCTACAAGATTTTCGAGAGCTTCACGAAGATTGTTGCCCTCTGAAATAAAATAGCTGGGCTGGAATATCCGTTGTTGATCTCTCTGAATAGAACAGCCAGGATCAATGCAAATCGTGTCGCTTTGGCTGCCGAGGAGTTTGAGGGAATCAGAGGAGAGCTTGGTGGTAGAATTATGTTGTCTACCTCCCTAATTTTCTCCCATATGAGTTTCTCCGTTTCATTCTATCAGTAACTAGCGTGAGCAAGGGTGTCTGAAAACAGACCTTAAGAATATCTTCCGGAACATCTTGTTCTAGAAATGGGGACAACTCGTTTGTAGCAGAGGTCCAAAGTCTCCTGAATTTCGTCGACCTGTGACAAGACGCGGGAATAGAGTTCACGAACGGTTGCAATCATTTGACACGACTTACACAAAGTCGTCATCAATGTCTGAGGATTGGACAGGGAAGACTTCCAATTTTTGGATACGAGCTCTGACTGCCTGGAGCTCTTTGCTCATCGAGGCATTAGCAGTTCTCAGCTCTTCGTTCTTTTTCTGCTGTGATGATAACATTGATTTTATTTTCGATCCTGCTTTCTTCGTTTGGTCTACCATCTTGTTCTTCTCTTTAAGATTGGCTTGTAAAGTACTAATGTCTTCGGCGGATTTTGAAACTTTCGTGATCTCCAGCGAGCAAGTCGATTTCAAGTTAGCCATTTCCTGCTGCAGAGCCTCCAAATCCTTAGAGTATTCAGCAATCTTACTTTCCTTTTCATCTACATTAGAATGAAGCGATTCGATCTGCGTCGCGGAGTCTCTCTGTTTTGCTCTCTCGGTCTCGTTGGCAGTAAGCATATCATATGATCGCTGACACAATTGGTAATGAGTTGCCATCGAGTGGGAGTGTTGAGTATCGCGGTGGTCAAAGCTTATGGCGGGACTAGTGATGGACATTTAAATAGATGGTGTTCCCACTTTTGATAGCTACTTCAATGAGAACATTACAACTACCTATCCCAACAGGTTACGGATGGTGGTTCGCTTTGTCTCCTGTATATGAAGAACCTCCTTTTGAAGTTCCTTCAACTCTTCATCTCGAGAGTGGATCTTCTCACGCTGTTGAGTGATCTCGCCAAGTACGCAGGTGCAAACTGAGATTCAGAGCTTGACGCCAGTTTACCCATATATTTGATAAAGCCTTCTAGTCTGCCACTATTGACCAAAGGCAGGATTTCATGCTTGCCTGGCTTCAAAGATAATGAGTCGATCAGAGACATGACAAAGAATGGCTTAGATGAATTGGCGAGGGCGTGCAGAGTCCGCAAACGACAGAGATGAGATAATCGCTTAGTCTAAAATCAGACTAGCAAATGAGCATAAAAAGGGCAGGGATATGATCATCCAACAAAATTAAAATCCGGGTGATATTTCTTATCAGACCTTCGAATTATCTGGTAGCTCGTATGTAGGGGTGCTCTCCAGCTCGCGGATATAAGCTTGACCGTCCAATTCATTCGGTTTGTATGGATGGCCGTCCAACTCGCTCGGTCCGCCCGAGAGCTGGGTAGGGTCGGATTGTATTATTGAGGCTTCCGTGTAGGCCGATTCCGCCTGAAGTGGTTGCTTTTGTGAGCGACGTATGAAATACCAAGGCAAGGCGACAATGACCGCCAACCCAGCAAATACCACAAACTACGCCACCTACGATAGCGCCTACATTTGAAGTAGACGCCGTGGAAGTAGAAGAGGTAGTCGATGTTGTGACAGCGCCTAATTATCATCAGAACTAGGCTCGTGTCGTACCGGGGAAGTAGGATATGAAAGTTTGAGTCTTACCAGGAGAGTTTATCGCCGATAGCATCGTATCGGTTTGTGTAATATTTCTTCATTTGCGCACCCGACCCCGATTTTTCCGCGAACAAACCCAATCTTCCCCTGCTCACAGCAGAAGCGTCCCTCATTACCATTTGGGTTTTGGAGAAGATCCCAATTTCGGTCAGCACAGAGTGCTGGGTTAATGATATCATCTGTACAGACTTGATCATCCTCCGGGCAACATACGCCATTACGTTTATTGCCGCAGAGCGATCCACCGGGACAGCATCGGTAGAAAGTTCCCGATGTCGCTGTTAGGTTCCATGGAGGACCACAAACTGTTTCTCCCAGGGCACAGGAGCCAAGTCTGCGTGAGGCAAACCCAAATGGTGGAGTCATGATAGAGGAGGAAATGGAATAGGGGGAAATTGATCTATAAGAGGAGGGGCGTAAATTGAAATCAGGGAAATATTGGAAATAGGAGGAGAGAAGCGAAAGGATGAGGAACAGTGCGGTCAGAAGTGGCTCTGGTAAACTAGCTATGCACTAAGGTCTCTAGTGGGAAGTTACCTAAGATCATTTCTTCGTCGACGGCCAAAGTACATAGCCCCGGATAAAGAGGTTGTGGGCTCTCGTGGCGTATTGAGAGGTGGTACGTACCCGCGTGGACCCTTGTTAGTGCACGCTAGCCCCCCAAAAGGGCTAATCACCGGAGTAGGGTGCACTGACACGGGTGAAGGCTGCTAAAAATAGATATAGGCGCCGGGGTGGGTGGGGGCGCAGGAAGGGCGTCCATAATAGGAAAGTCAGCCCTGGACCCCACCTTCGTCGGAACATATTCGATCAAGCAATCAGAGTGAATTATTCATGTGTTAAAGCTAAAGATATCCCTCTTTTGCACGAACGGGATGATGACATTACCCAATAGTGTCTATTCTTCCTTCTATTACCACAATCCGAAAATTTGTCCTCTTTATCTCTAGACTATCTCAAAACTGGGTTAGGCCTAGAACGATTGGACTAGGAGAGAAATAGCACCAAGAGCCAGCTTATGTGACGTATTCCCTTCTGTGTTGCCGCCGCTCTTCGGTGGGACGGACGTACTGTGACTAATTTCCTCTCAAGAGGATTCTCCTATGAGTAGAAACTCTTGTGGGACGTCTCTTATCCTCAGCCTTTTAAGCGATCCTCCCTCTTGAAATGAGCTAGCTGAAAAATAGCCTGTTATCAACTTCCTTTCATGATACCACTTCCGGGATACTCTACATGGCTCTATCATAGTGACAAAAGTAATCTCTCATCCTAGTGCCACTCCTATTAGATTTCTCTCGGAGTCCCATACATCTTATCTGTAGTACACTCTTATTTCAAGTCATATAGGTCTACGCATGTCCTAAGAGGTCTCTCATAAGCGGATCCCTTCCCTGTAAATTGCAAAGATCTCGTCCCCATTTTGTTCTACTAGGAGCTGTAGGTCCTCTGGGAGTTATGATTCCTACTCTAGGAGCAATCAGTAATGAGCCTAGGGACTCAATCTTGTTCAGAATCAGTGACATGGGTGGTGAGCTGTTGATACGGAACGATATTACTGCACTCGGGTAAAGAACCTTTTATCCGTAGTATGTTTTTCGGTCCCCATTCAAACTATCTTGCCCTGTGAGGCTGAAGTCGTTTTTCTCACACAATGGGAGGCGCTATCGCCGAGAAATGTGAATAGATAGCGGAATTGTTTTCGCTAGGGTCGGTTTGTCTGCCCGTTTGCAAGCATAGGTTGACAGGCTTAGGTTTTGTGTCTTAAATGTTTACTCCCGGTTTGCTTTACATTCTGTTTGTCATAATTCCTTAGTGCTTTCCTCGAGAATTTATTATCGTCTTTTTTGTTCCTCTCCCCCTAAGTTTTATAGCCTATCTCTTTTATATCCGCACATATGCAAATTGCGAAGCAGTAACGTATAATTGACATATCACTAAGATCAAGAGAAGTATCATACACCTACACCTGACGTTAATGGGGTGGCTCTGGGAAGGACATCACGCATACGGATGTCGTGGCAATCTTAGTTAGATAGACATGAGAAGAGGCATTTAGGTGCTCTACTGGGTTTTCTAGCGATATGTAGAGGTTAGCGCTCGAAGAGGGTAAATTATTATTTGTGGTACTTGTGGCTTGGCTTGCATAGATATATGGGTCTCCACATCAGACGATGTGTTTAAATGTAGCTTGTGCAGCCGCTGGCCCTTCTTCCAGCTCTAGTTTCGACACCTACAAGCCTCTCTTATCTTAAAAACTGGAGAATAGATGAATGGAACGGGTCCTCTTGCAAATAGCTCCGCTACTTGCCGCTAGTTATAGATTTCCTTTCCCCAATTTTCTTTCGCTGCCATTTTTAAGCGCCATTAATAAACCGAGGACATTCTCATAAACCAACATGGTGGTCACCGAGGCTGGCACAGCTCGTATCATGCTAGTTCCCATGCCAGCATAGGAACCTCGCCATCCCTCCTTCAGCCAGATTGTATTGGTCGTCTTCGGTATGTCTCCGTGCCACGGTGATGCTGGTATCGTAGACCTGTGACTCTGCTGCGTCTGAAGCCGTGTTCGAATGACTTCATGTGGATACGTCGCCGAACTGGCAACTATCTCGCTCAGAGACGCTGCCGCTAGGGCTCCCAACGTATTATACCTGGATATTCCATTATTTTCCCCGAGACCTAATCCCGTGAAACTCCTCTTCAGCTGCTCGTAAAGAGGGAACTGAATTGCAAGATGGGATATGCCAAGTAGGGCTGGCACTAAACCGGAGTAGAACGTTAGAATACCCTCCTTGCGATAAATTTGATGAGCTGCGTCTAATCCTGACTTGTACTGCCATGCTGACCTCGCATGTGTTCGATTGGAGATGCTGGTCTGCGACATGGGTCTAGTTCTGATAACTAGAAGGGTATTGACAGCAACTATGGAGCAAGTGCCCGCTGTTGTTGATGATAGGAACGATGCCACCCACTGGCTATTACTACCTACATCAAACGCTCAGTTCCTAGTGTGACAGTGCATTGGCTTGTGAAATGGATGGACTAACCAAACCATACATCAAATACTTTATAGCCTCGATGGTAAGTAGCGAAGAAGATAGCCCATCTGGGAAAGTAACCGACTATAGTTGGCCCTAATCCTTGGTATATTCCTTTTAGTCCTTTCTCAAGCCACACCTCTCGGCCGACGCCGAGTAAGCCTCTATTTGCGAACGATAGCTGGTATGTTATGTCTCGCCGAAAACCACCTTGAGCTTGCAATTTAATTTTGATGACATCCAGGGCGCATGTCACTATGCTGGAGGCAATCCCGTGGCTTGCGCTGGCAAAGGTTCTAATAAAATCTACTGAGCAATAAGCTGCTGCATACTCCATAGATGATGCGGTTTCGACATTGCCCAATGTATCGTGATGCTCACAGGGCATTCTAGCCTTGCTATAATCTACAGCCTGGGCAAAGGTAAGTCCAACTGACAACTGCCTGCTGAATTGACGCAGATATGACGTGTACCATCGAAAGCAGAGTGATTGGAAATCTTAAGGAAAACATTCCAGCTGTCCGGGTCTGGTGGCTGGGCCAATGTTCCTTCTGAAATGGTGTCATAATTAGTCATCATACCCACAACAGACACTGCGTTGCGTGTTTTGGGACTCTCAGCAAGGAAATACGCTAACCACACTTTGACATCCCAGTTCTCCAGCTCATACTATTGGTTCTTTATGTACCATGGCCAGATTCCACAAATCCTATAACCGAGATGAAGCCGGAGATTGCATTTATCTATCAAATCAAGTTTGACAAGGCTCCCAGGACCTATCCGCATAATGGGAGAATTTTCGAGGGAAGCAAGCAGACATTCACGTTAATAATGCGTTTGTTGTTCACAGTACTAGTGAACCACAGGAGAGGGAGGATAGTAAGTTCCAGGTTCTCCGATCTCGCCCGAGGGCTCGGAATGGAGCGGAGGTGGTCCTTGCAACCAGGCTGAAATAATTTCGGGCCAAAGACCTTGGGGTGCGAGAGTATTAGGAAAATGCACGGACCTTCTAGGAGGAGAAGGTAATGTTGTTTAACCAATCCTGTTCAACCAACCAGACTTCAAAGAACGGCGTCTCACCACTTACAACAGCGTCATGTCTAAACATTTAAATACATGAATCTTAATCGCTACAGTATCACCACCTCCGTTTTTCTTCTAATCTTCGTTGGACTTACAATTAGGCAGGCCTTTATGTCGCCTGGACCAGTTCATTTAATCTGATCAAGAGACTGTCATCAATTTATTAATCAACGCTAAGCCGTGACAGCAGTCCCTCAACTACCTCGGCCCTCACAAACAAATGGGTGCGGTGTGGTGTTGAAGCGAAGCACTAAGTTTGCAAGTCTGGAGGCGCAACTACTGTAAATATAGAGTACAATACTCAGTTTCGGACCGGATTATTACCCAGAGAGCTCCTTCCGCCAGGCAAGAAACCCCTCCTTTTCTGCACAAAGTACATTATGGTTTTCACGCGGAATATACAGAATTACAGAAATTTCGCCATTGGATATATCACTATAGTAGTGGCCAGTCGTCCTCGTCCATCTTCCCAGGCTACGATGCCAGGTTAGCAGTTCCACCATCATCTTCTGCCCTGCGATGAGGCTTGTGGGTCGGTGTACATTCTCCTGATGGGATCGAAGACAACGCGCGCTGAGTGTGAGTCATTCACTGAGCAGAACTCCTCGCATTCCGCTTGGGCTTCGCATGCTCTTTCAACCAGGTTACGGATTGTGTTCTGAAACCTTCGGAGAAATTGATGGACAGAATTGGTTGAGCGCTCGGTGCCAGATTTATAAAGCCCTTGTAGTTCGGTGAACGTATGTTCTGTGAGCTCTTGGAGTAGCTTGGAGAGGAAATAGCAATCATGATAATATGCATTATGAGCTTGTTGTTGACCGATCTGACGTACAATCTGTACAATATCTTGGTGCTATCATGGAAGAGAGAAAGAATCACAATTGACTCTCAGGTCCTGCATTTGCATAATGAGAGACACCAAGTACATAGTCAGAGAGGTCTGCCTGTCCCAATAACTCTAGCAGACGGCTTGTAAAGACATATGCCAACTATGGACAGACCACATGAGCTTAAATAAAATGTCTCCGGTTTTGCTAAAACCCATTGGCTCCCGGACATGAGTCGATGTGGACCAGCCCTCCTGCAGCCCTGAACTTTATTTCAATCAATCTGCACATCTTGATCAAGATGTTGAATTTAAAGAAACTCCCTCGACGAATCCGTGGTTTTCCAGCCGCAATAAATGCATAGAATCTCTCATCCTCGAGCCGCTGTCAGCTTCGCCTGGATCGCCATTGCTTGCCCGGAAGAGGACCGACTCGAAACTGATCCCAAAGTCTTGATTTAGCGGTTTGATGCGGGATTTGCTGTGCAGATTGTATGGCCGTATGGCGTCCGTAGGGCTTCTAGAGCACCCTGGTGGAACAGATTCTGAAGGAGTAGGAAGATTAAGACGCAGCTGACTGGCGGAGTCTTCTGGACCAATTGATTCTGAGCGATCCGGTGGTGGATCTAGTCGGGGTTTCGTTCTGATATGATCTTCAATATCGTGTTCATCACTTCTGCCATTCCAGAGGTGATAATCCAACCTCTCAGGCCGTTGGGGGCGTGGTGACGGTTGGATAGATGCGCTTCTGGAAGCATTATTGTTTGAAGCCTGCAATTGACGCGACTTGGATAAACCAACCGCACGTGATACATCTTCTCTTCTTGGGTGGTAGTTTATATTGGGGTGCGACAATATTCGTACGAAATATCCATGGAGGGTCTATGACCTACGAATGTGAATGCGAATATCTCAAAATGTCGCGGATATGTATTCGTGCCGACCCTGCATGATGGTGGTTATAGAAGTGCCCGATATCGGGACCAGGACCCGACGCCTGCAGGATGAAAAGTGGTCAATAATCACCCTGCTAACCTACCACACTACCATTACGGGCCGGCCGTACTGTAGATTTCACTTAAGGTGGTTAGGAAGACCGGGCCCAAATTAGTTAGAAAAACTTAGTTGGATATATCTAGCACTGGATTATCCAGCTTCATTGCATTAATGGAACTGGGTTACTGAATTCTTGGCAATACCAAGAATTGGGTCGAAAACTGGGTTCTGCGGAAGTCTAGTCTGATTCTTGGCTAGGTTCCCAATGGCCGACAAACCGCCGTAAATGTCCATCCGTTAGTGAGTCAGGTCCGAGCCGAAGAATGCGACCTGATTGGGCAACAGGGGCGAGCCCTGCACTTGTCAGAATGGCGTCACCTTTGCGCTGGGTTCGGCGAATTTTCTGTTTCAGATGGCGACGTCTCATGAAGCTCGCGATCCACGCTCACTGCTGGGACTCGTTCGTTGACCCGATTAGCCTTTTTTTTTTTTCAACGCCAAACGTAATAAGTGTTACCTCTACCATGCGATCCTTCGGTGCTCGGCCGGTCGTGTTAAGTGGAACCGGTTGGGCGTATTTGCTGATTCGCCGTAGTCACTCCCCAAAGTGGGATGCCAAATAATAGATCGTGTGTTTCCGCGAGGATTGACAGGCATCCTGCCACTATTTTCAAAAGCTTACCGGGCTATTGACGGGTAGCGGTCGATGGGATTTGGGGTAAAAAGTGCCGTCTCCATGAGCTTTTTTTGTTATAGCCTCCGTGAGGTTGCAATTTTGATCAGCGGACTTCGCCGATCGATAGCGTCGGCGAACCTGAGGCTGCTCTGGTGGTAATGGCCGCCTCAAAAACGCCTCCATTAGACTGGAAGTCGTGTGGCTATCCAGTGCTTTTAACTTCTTCCCTGGCCCTTTACCTGCAGAGCGGTTTTAGTGGACGACTTGGAGACAATGCCGGTTCCCCATCAATCACTGGAATTGAAGGTCATGGATAGCACGGTCAGTACAGACGACATTTCGACCTCCCGACATAATAAATCCGAAGAGCCCGAAGAGCCCATTCCCGAGACTCGGGTTTCTGTTATCGGCCACGTGGAAGCATATCACAAGGTTCTTTATCATACAGGCCCATCCGGTCGACTTTTTCTTTTCACGATCATTGTGTCTCTCGGCTTGACCATGTCCGCGTATGCGATTGACCAAGGAATAACCCCGCAATTTAATCTGATTGCGGCATCTTCATTCAGCAGACACGCCCAGCTGGGTGTTGTGACAACAGCCAGTACTCTCATCAGTGGCATCATTAAGCCTTTAATTGGCAAGTTGGCCGACCTTACCTCTCGGCCGACGACATATATTATCTCTCTTGTCTTTTACGTGGTTGGAGTTGCTATCGCAGCGAGCTGCACGAATTTTGCATCGTACATTGTTGGGGCCGCCTTTACTTCCGTGGGAAAGGCTGGCCTCAACCTTCTTGGACAGATTATGGTCGGCGATCTGACCACTTTGCAATGGCGTGGCTTCTGGACCAGCTTGACCATTGCACCATATATCGTGACCGTCTTCATCAATGGATTCATCTCGAGTGCGTTCATCCCCCACGGGTGGCGATGGGGCATAGGCATGTTCGCTATAATGATTCCCGGGGTTCTTATCCCCGCCATTGTTGCACTATACGCCACACAGCACAGAGCTCGAACTATGGGAGTCGTACAAAACTACCCAAATTTCAACAGAGGCAGCATTGCCCAGACTGTGTGGGGTGGCCTCGTCGCAGTCGATCTCCCTGGGCTTGTCCTGTTGGGATTCTCTTTCTCGCTGATTCTCCTCCCTCTATCACTGGCCCAGTCGGCCGACAACGGCTGGAACAACCCCAGAATTATTGCCATGGAAGTGGTAGGCTTCGTTGTTCTCGTGCTGTTCATTGCATTTGAGATTCACGCCGCCCCCAAGCCCATAATGACGAAACGCATCATCCAGAACAAAGTCTTTCTGGCCGGTCTGGGCGCTAACCTTTTTGATCAAATGACGACCGCGCTCAGTGGCAACTATTTCCCCTCTTATATTTACGTCATCAAAGACTGGGACAACTACACATGGACGATCTTCACCGGTTGCAGTAATCTCGCAGTCACCGTCTTTAGCCTACTAGCGGGCTATCTCCAGGCGCGACAGCACCGCTATCGGAACCAGATGATTGTTGGAGCTGTTCTCAAGATTATCGGCTACGCAATTTGCATCACCGGCAACCGGAGTACACAAAATACCGCTCCGCTCGCAGTCTCTCAGATCCTCCTAGGCGCAAGCGCACTTACTGCTCTTGGCTCTCGCGTGGGAGCAATGGCATCTGTCCCGCACGAAGACATGGCTTCCCTCATTGCTGCTTATTTTTTGTGGACTTATCTTGGGACTGCCGCTGGGTATGCTATTGCCTCTTCCATTTGGACGAGGAGGATGCTGAACTTTATGCGCGAAGAACTGCCTGATACACCCGAAGAAACTCTGCGTGAAATTTATGGGTCTGTGGAAATCCTTCGCACCAAGTACGAAGTTGGAAGCATTGTGCGCGAAGGTGCAATTCGAGCGTATGCGCGCACAAATGGAATTATTTTCATTGCTGCGTCTGTGATCTCCGTGTTGTCCCTTCTGAGCTCGTTCTTTATGCCAGGTAAGTCATAATTATCTTTGATATTTGACCTGGGATATCAGAAGCTGACATACGTTGACAGACTACTATCTAGGAAAACAACAGAATATGGTAACAAATACGGGACTTGACGGCCAGGCGATTAAGGATCCAGTCGTGGGCTACAAGAAGAAGGGCTTTTGCGGACTTTCGAGAAAAGAAATTGGCAAGCTTATAGGACTGAACAATTAGGCAACGGATTGTTGCCGTTGGCTAGAGAAGGACGTCGAGATTGGACTGAGTAGATTATTACCGCCTTCCAGTGTGACAATGTCCGCTACCTGGCGCATTTACCGAGTGTTTTACCGTCGTTACCTTCAGTGGCAGGACCGACAACTTTTCGTGGTACTGGGGTTCAGTACTCAAACAAGCTATCTCTTCACGAAGCTAATGTCTGTCCTCGGGAAATCAATTTGCCTCCGCCTGCCAAATTTAGACTTGATTCTCTGTTCATTTGCTTCTATTAGGCATGGAGATTTTCGTGCCGTACGACGCTTCTAGGTCAGCTAAAGGCCGTAGAATAATCGATCCATCCCGCTTCCAGTACGGAATTTGTAGGTATCTGAAATTTAGGCCGTAATGCACACGGAGTTACGGATGCAAGGATAATTTTTCGGTGCAAGTTTTCAGCCCCAAACTACACAGCCGAAGGGCGAAGTTATTTAGGGCTGAGGGACTTGGCAGTGGCTGAGACGAGTAGATAACCCTCTTAATTTCCCCTGTCTCTATCTGTCCGCCGTTCGATGACCATCATGAACTACGTTTTTTTGGGATGGTGCCCCCAAGGACGTCAAGCTCATCCAGACTGCGATTCTCCTCGACAGAGATAGGTGTCGGCACGAATAACGAATATACTCGTGTTCGTATTCGCAGACACTTTTTTTTGAGATAAGTGATTGTCTGATTGATTCGATTGATTGACTTAAGAAGTTATCTTTACATGGGCGGGATGCCTTATATATATCTGTTCCTAATCCCTGCCATCAGGTTCAGCCACCGTGATACTCAACACTCCCACTCGATGGCAACCACCACCAAGAGTGCCAGCGACCATCCATCACGGTTGTGACGGGCCCCGTCAGAACCTTCAAAAAACCTTTAAACGGAAAAGGAAGGAAAGGGTACCCGAACGGCCTCTGCCCGAGATGCGGAAGCGGCGAGGTGTCATTCAATGCCAAGCCCTCTGCAAAACCATTCAGGTCGTTCTCGCGCAAGAGGCTTCGTGAACTCATCGGCAATTTGCTCAGTAGTTGGAATGTACTCCACAGTTCCGAGGTCTTGGACCTCTCCTTGCCACTTGCGTTGGATTTCCATATGCTTCGTGCGGGAATGATATTGCGCGTTCGAGGACAGGGAGATGACTCCTTGGTTGTCACCACAAATAACCGTTGCGGCTTTTCCTTGGCTTATGTTCAACTCATTGAGAAGCCTTCTCAGCCAGATTGCTTCTTTGGTCGCTTGTGTCTGTCCTAGAAATTCAGCTTCACAGGTCGAGAGGGCAACGACACTTTGGCGCTTCGATTGCCAACTAATTGCTCCACTCCCAATGTTGAAGAGGTATCCAGCTGTTGAGCGTCTGGCGTCGCGGCATCCAGCCCAGTCTGCGTCTGTAAAGCCTTTCGGCATCTGGGGATGACCCTTGTACGTGAGCCCGAGGCATTTTGTGCCGTTGAGATATCGCAGGATGCGTCGAGCGAGTTTCATGTGTTGTGGTCCAGGGTTTGCTAGATACCTGCTCGCCATAGAGACAGCATATGCGACATCCCCCCGGTCCCAAGCATAATATACATCAGAGATCCGACAATGCGTTGGTAGGTGGTTCTTTGATCTGGAGGGCATCTGTATTCTGGACTATTCTCTGGAAGTGGCGAGGTTTCTATCGGCGTGCTGATGGGAGCGCTGTTGCTGATTCCGAACTGATGAGCGAACTTGTCAATATATGCTTCTTGACTTAGGTATAGTATCCTGTTTTGACGGTCTCGCTGGGCGCACATCCCGAGGTAGTAGCTGCACGGTCCGAGGTCTGTCATTCGAAAACGGTTTCTGAGGCGGCAAAGAGATGCGGTTCTTGGGCTCCTGCATTGTGGACGAATGTCCTCGGTTTTACTGGAATCTCATCGTAATCAGGATCAGTAGAATCCCAGACTGTTCAGGCTAAGATCCGCATGCCTGCGACGCGGATATTCGGGCTTTTGCCTTGGAACACACACAGGGGCTGTACAGTGCATCAGCTCAGTCGGCTGCTGTGGCGGAGAGGCATCTTCACATAGACACTTGGACCAGCCAGCCTAAGTCTTGTCTTTTTGCTTAGCTGTCCGGGCAGAGTGGATCTGCTGAGAACAACCCCTTCGATAGACGCTGCCTGGCTTGTTGGTCCACGTTGTATACTATGAATGTCAGTGAAGTAGAAATTTCAGTACTGGGTCAAAGGGTAAGAAATTATCAAGTGCTTCAGGCGCAAGTCCTGCTCGACTTTGTGTAATCAAGTGATAACGTTGTAGAGCAAATTGCTGGGTGTAGCGGACGTATTTATAGACTTCTCGGCTCATTTTGTCGTGTAAGAGCTTTTCTTGGTAGGAAGTGTTGAGGGGCACCACTTTTAATTGAGACCTGTTGAAACCCTATCTCCTTTTTACCGCAACTATTTGAAGCGGTATCTTTGGTGCCTTTAGATGTTTAGTGAAAGAGACGGATAAGAGCGGTGCTGGGAAACGGGTGCTGAATCGGCCAAGGAACGTTAGCCGACTTTTTAATCCTTCAAGGCCCTCTTAAATTGAGGCTTTGTAAGGGCCGGTTAGCTGGCTGGCTAGAAGAAGCTGGCAAAATTGGTCGGCGTTGCATATCACTGCGGAGGAATGGGGTGAAGTGCATGTAACTATGATATTGTATCCTCTTAATTGGGCTCGCTGTACTGTGTGAATTTCCGCTATTCCGTAAGTGATATCGCAAGCCTGGTACGGTACACGTAAATAGCAATTGGACTTGGAAAGTGGGATATTGACCGGTGTGCCGGCTTAGCTCCGGGATAGAAAAGTTTGCCGCATATGCGGGGGCTCCAGGGGCGGCAACCATCTTGCAAGCACAACACAAGGCAAGCGCCTTGGGGATTCATGTCTTCGCTTACCTACTCTATGTGGTCGAAATTACCAATATATGGTGAAAATGGCAAACCGCAACAGTATACATGGACGTATTTTGACAGATGTTTCGGATGGTCTTCGGTGGGATCGAGGGAACTTGAGGACTTTGACCGGCCGATCCTCGGTCGAGCAAGGTGATTGGACAGTTATCCGCAATCGCCTGGCTTCGTGGAAGCGAGGCTTGGCAGATGCCCAGGCAACAAGCTCATTGGCGAATTCCGAATGGGACAATTCGCAAATTCGTGCGGAGCGGTATGCAGCGGTAGCATCTCCAAGGACATCGCAGTGAGCCACGGTGTGCAAGAACGTTCTCACGTGAGTATCATACAAATTCGTGTCCTAATCTTCGGCATAAAGGATGCCGCGTCATAAACTATCCCATGCAGCTTCCCGCATATGATCTTTGCAGCGTTGTAGTGTGCCGAATTTGCCGTTCTCGGGATCCGTTTTATAACTTTTGGTCCTGACTTTTTCTTATTGCAGGGATACGGAGTGTTAATGGTGTTGGGGCAACTGAACCCTTTCGCGCTGGAGGGAGAAATTTATCTTTTTCTTCATTAGACCCGAGTATCTCGGCCGGGGTTAGGGTGGCTTAACTTTTGGAAGTAAGTCAAGAGTCTCCAAATTCCCGCACTCGTGAATGTCTAGGGGCAAGAATGTTATGATATCATAGCATATCTGAACCATCGCATCAAGACGTGCTTCTTTCTCGTTCGCCGTAGATACATTGAAAAGTACTCGGGAAAATGTCAAAATATCATTTGTGGCGTCTGATATGGACTGTTCGAAGGATTGGGGGAGGGAACTCGTAATGATAACTTCATTACAACATTGTGATATAATACTATCCGTCCGGTCGCGTATGTCTTGTTGGCCTGTGGTGCATTGGTGCATTACTCTATAACCTGGTATAATACGAATACGATATGATACGATACATGTGAGTTAGGATTTGGTATACCTGTAAAGCGGGGTTCTGATATGTGGGTTCAATTTCCCTTTGGCTGTCACGGTTTCACTTCGGCTACGCTGAAGCTACGGCGCTAGCATAGACGCGGCTTAAAATAAATACTCACTGCGACCTCACTGTATAATGGGAAGCCTGATTTCGAATGTCGTTGTGGTTGATACTATTGCGATATAAAATTATTGTGTTGTGTGCCGAGCGGGAGCTAATGCCAGACGAATGGCGGACCCACCCACGGGGGCTCCCGAGCCCCTTGCCACCACAACCACGCGAAGAGGCACAGGGATCGTCGTTACGGAAAACCTTGCACCAACGACCACGGTCCGGACTAGGAGACATGCACGAGTGGAAAGCGAGCAGACCCATGCGGCCCCGGAACCCGTGGAGCTGACCAATACCGGAACCAGCACTGGACGAGTGACGACCAGAGAGATTTGGCAGATTATCGTACACCTGCAACAAACCATCGAGGAGCAAACCACGCTCATTCACGCCACCCGGACCGAACTGAGAGAAGTGAAAGATTAACCAGAACGAGCTCCAAACTCAGAATGAGAAGCTGCAGGAAGAGATTGCAGCGCTACGGTCGCAGGTAAACGAGAGGAACGCTCCAACCCCGACACGATCATGGGCGGCCGTGGCGGCCAGCACGGACAATCCGCAACCACGGGAGACCCGGCGACAAACTGACAAGGACAAGAACTGCGTCCGAATTAGCACCCAGCGATCTGTCACTGAAGCGCTGGGCACAGATAATAACGGAGACGCGTTCGGCCGCTACCTCCCCACCCCGACTGCGAACGCCCACATCAGGACGGCACTGTCGAAGACGCTATCCACCCAGGACGTACAGGTTGCGGGGATTGGTACTACTGATATGTGGTCCGATTCAAGAACCAGGCGTCGGCCGAAACGGCCCGCAACAACACTGAGTGGCTGACCGAGCTGGGCAACGACACCAGACTGGTGAAGCCACGTTTCGGAGTAGCCGTTCACCATATCCCGACCTTTGGGTTGGACCTCGAAAACAGGAAAACCGAAGCCATTCAAAAGATCGCAAACGAGAACGACCTCACAGACCGCGGATTTCGAATCGAAGACATAGCCTGGCTGAAGAAAAGAGACAAAGAACTGGGAACGTTCGCCTCAATGGGCATCTGGTTTGATTCATTAGAGGCAGCAGAGTGGATGCTGGACAATGGCCTATTGATTGATCAACGGTACATTGGAAGAGTGGAAAAGTGTGAGATCAAAAAGAAATGGTGCTTCCGATGCCAAGGATTCGGCCATCTAGCGTGGTCGTGTAAAGAAACGCCTCGATGCGGCCACTGTGGCGGCCAACACGAACGAGAAAGATGGCCTCCGGGCATCAGAGCGCGCTGCCTGGAATGCAGCGGGGAACATCCGACTGGAGACATGCTGTGTCCGACGCCAGCCACGGCACCCCCATCGCAATGTTAGAGAACAACCTTCGAATTCTACAACTAAACACCATGAAATCGAGGGCGGGCATGGAAGCTCTCATCAACGACCATCAGAGCCAGAAACTAGACGTGCTCCTTATCCAGGAACCGTCGATTACTGCCTACCAAACACATGTGAACCACAGCGCGTGGCGACTCTATCAACCCACAGTAGAGAGCGATTCGGTTCGATACCGAAGCCTTATCTACGTCAATCGCAAACTCTCAACCTCCTCTCACCGACAAGTGAGATGCAATCACCCGGATCTGACGGCGATCAAAGTCTGGACGGCCGACTCCCAAATCCTGATCTTCTCAGTCTACATTCCGCCCGTACCGATGCACACGCCTGATGGAGCATCGGCGGAGGCGACCTTATCGGCAATCCACGACACTATTCAAAACGTCACACGAGACGACAGCAGAACCTTTAGCCTTATTTTGGCCGGAGACTTCAATCGCCACCACCCAGCGTGGGGGAGCAACCACATTCAACCTCGATTTATCGAGGACGCTGGGGAACTGATCAATTTCTTTCATGATTATGGCCTTCAGAGCTGCCTCCCTCGGGGAACCGCGACCTTCTGGTCGTTAAGCCACCCGGGGAGAAGCTCCACGATCGACCAGACAGTGACAAACAGACCAGACCTACTCATCAAATGCCACCTCTACCACGACAACTATGGATCGGATCACCGGGGCACTTATTCAGAATGGTACCTCCAAGCACAGCGCAACCCCACCACAAAGCGGAGAAAGGCCTATGACCGAGCGGACTGGGAGAAGATTGGGAAGGAGGTCCAGGGTCTCTTTGAGCGACCCGAGGTGTTAGACACGGTCGTGGAGAGGCTCACGAGAACGACCGCGAGTGCAGTCGACAAGCACACACCCGATCTGAGACCCTCCCCGTACTCCAAGCGGTGGTTCACTGCCGACCTTAAAGCCCAACAGAATGATGTGAACCGCCTACGACGCAAGTGGCAAGAGTCCTGCGCTGAAGTCGGACGAGCCGACCCCCGCACCATGGCTATGTTCGAGGACATGCGCCAGTCACGGCGGGCATGGACTCGGACCATTGAGAAGGCTAAGACATCCCATTGGAAGCAGTTCCTAGACGAAGCAGGTGAAGGGAAATTATGGAAGGCAGCGACGTACATGAAACCACGAGACTCCTGGGGATGCATACCCGCCCTCAGGGTTGGCGACAGGGAGCTAGTTGACAACGCGGAGAAAGCTGAGGCGTTCATGGGCTCGTTCTTCCCATCGATGGCGCCTGCGCAAGAGGAAGCACCCGCCCACGCCCCAACCGAGATCCGATGGCACCCAATCTCCGAGGTGGAAATCTATCGATCGCTCAGGGCTGCCAAAGGCACAACAGCGCCAGGCGAGGACGGTCTGCCCACGCTGATCTGGAAACGTCTCTGGAAATATCTCGGAAACATCATCACTCGGATTTTCACATCGTCGATCGAACTAGGATACCACCCACAGCGATGGAGAAGTGCGCGAATCGTAGTCCTGCGGAAGCCCGGGAAACCAGACTACTCGCTACCTGGAGCGTACCGCCCAATCTCGCTACTTAACACACTCGGAAAATTGCTGGAAGCAGTGATAGCCCGGCGGCTGTCCTTCTTCGCGGAGCATTACGGTCTTCTACCGGATACTCAGTTCGGAGGACGCCCGGGACGAACAACCGAGCAAGCTCTCCTGATGCTTGCTAACGCAATCGACCGGGCATGGTACAGGCAGAAGGTCGTCACACTGGTGGCCTTTGACCTGAAGGGAGCCTTTAATGGGGTTAACAAGACAAGCTTGGATATTCGCCTCCAGTCCAAGGGTATCCCCTCGGAGGCCCGAAGGTGGATCGCGAGCTTCATGAGCGGGCGCCAGGCTAGCATTGGGTTCGACGATTACCAAACTGAGGTGGTATCGCTAGAAAATGCAGGGCTCGCACAAGGCTCCCCGCTGTCACCTATCCTCTTTGCATTCTTCAACTGCGATCTAGTCGACCAGCCGGTCGACTTTCACGGTGGAGCATCCGCCTTCATCGATGACTATTTCCGCTGGCAAGTTGGCTGGAGCGCCGAAGGAAACTTGGCCAAAATCCAGTCCGAAGACATACCCCGGATCGAAGCCTGGGCCGAGAGAACTGGGTCCTGTTTCACGGCAGAAAAGACCGAACTCATTCACATTACCCGGAAGAGGAAAGAACAGAACCAGGGCCAGCTTATCATGAATGGCAATGTCATCAAGCCATCTACGACTACCAAGCTCTTGGGGGTAATCTTCGATCATGAGCTTCGATGGAAGGAACACGTACAGCAAGCCGTTAAACGAGCCACCAAGGTCAATATCGCGCTTGGGGGATTGCGACAGCTTCGCCCAGAGCAAATACGACAGCTTTACGAAGCGTGCGTCACACCGGTGGTCGACTACGCCTCGACCGTCTGGCATGATCCACTTCGAGACAAGACCCATCTACGACACCTCCGCACCGTACAACGAGCGGCTCTCACCCGCGTCCTATCTGCCTTTCGAACAGTGGCAACAACCACACTTGACGTAGAAGCACACGTGCTGCCAACTCACCTTCGTCTGCGCTACCGTGCACAAAATACCATCACTAGACTTCATACCCTACCCCAAAAACATCCCATATGGAGCGCCCTACGCCGGGCGCAGAGAAGACGCAACAATCGTGGATCGTTCGCTCGGTTCCCGCTATCAGAAGCCTTGAAAACCATGAACCTGGAGAGACTGCAGGAAATCGAAATGATTGACCCAACCCCGCTACCACCATGGCGGAAAGAAGCATTCCCAGAAATCGAGATTGAATCGGACAGAGAGATCGCGCTAGAAAGAGCCGAGGCTGCACGGTCAACCGCGGACATCGTGGTGTACTCGGACGCCTCGGGACGAGAAGGTCACCTGGGTGCCGCAGCTGCCGTGCTTGATGAATCGCTGGAAACAACCGACAGCATACAAGTTCAGGTCGGACCTATGGAGCGATGGTCGGTTCACGCCGCCGAGCTCATTGGGATCCTGTACGCCATCAACATCATCAACAAGGTTGCTCTCCGACACTGGAGAACATCCCATATGCGGGTGCGATCGGCCACTATTCTCAGTGACAGCAAGTCGGCCCTGCAAGCTGTTCAGAACCCCGGAAACAAGTCGGGACAACAGATCATCCATGCCATTCTACAAGCAGCCAGGAATACCAAGACTCACGGCACGTCGATTCGACTGCAGTGGATACCCGGACATTGCGAAATACCCGGGAACGACGCTGCCGACTTGCTAGCCAAAGATGCAGCCATACCGGGACAAACACACCCGTTCTGCTTTTTGCTGTCACGCGAGAGAGCACACATTAGGCAAGGGATCCACACCCAATGGAAGAAGGAATGGAGCGAGTCAGGCACCGGCGCCCATCTCCGCCAAATCGACAACACACTGCCGGCCAAGTACACCAGACGGCTCTACGGATCTCTGCCTAGAAACCGAGCGTACTTGCTAACACAGCTGCGAACTGGGCACAGCTGGTTGTCAAAATACGCCAAGGCATTCCGATTCCGAGATGACGACCTGTGCGTCTGTGGCGAACGGGAAAGCGTCCACCACGTGTTGTTGGATTGTCCAAGACTGGGAATATTAAGGAGAGAGCTCCGAGGAAAGGTTGGCGACGCGTTTAACAGCATCTCGACTCTGTTGGGAGGACCTGGTGAGGAAGGAAGAGGTAAGATTGACAGTGCTTCGCGGTCCAAGACGGTGGAGGCCGTCTTGGAGTTTGCTGAAGCATCGCAACGGTTTCAAAGCCGCGCGCCGTGAGGGCAGCATGAATATAACGACGGCACAGAGGCCACGGCAGGCCTCGGCGAGGCTCTAAGTTCGCTTAGGAAGTGGTACACGATACATGCACATAGAGAGATATATATAGTTGTGGTAGCCTGCATATCGTTCGCGAGGGGTCAGGGTAAATGAAATCATCCATCCATCCATCCACTGCGACCTCATCCGCGCCATTTCGCTCCTCTTCTGCTTTTATCTTTATTGTGTATCGTCTCGCCCTCCCCTCTTTATTAATCACACACTGGTGGAATTCATTCTCATCCCAGGTCTTACACCCTATTACACCCTATTACACCTTATTATTGTCAATGCGCTTACGTCCTTCCCCCCTTCTTCCTCCCTTTGTTATCTCTCAACAATTCATCAGCTGCATGGGTTAAGGTGGAAAAAACCGGGGTGGTCACCTTCTTCAATTCTCAAGGAGACACATCGGCCTGTAGATTGGACAGAGGACTCAAACATGGCAGCCGGTGTACTGCTTCAGGCCTAGGATCCTCCACCAAGTCGTCCTCCACCGAGCCATCCTCCTCTTTGACGACGCTGAAGTCTTCGTCATCAGTTTCGGAGTCATCATCGACTACTTTTCAGACCACGCCTGCTTCCAATTGTTCTGCAGCCTGATAAAGTCTGTAGAACGCTTGGCAAAGGGTCATCTCTCTTCGGATGTACAGGCCATGCTCTTCAGTGCACTTATAGGCTCACAACGTCTGATTCTAACTCATAGTTAAGTTTTCTGTGTATTGGGTGCAAGGTAGGGTGGGGCTGCAGCAACGTCAAGAACCAATTTCCTCAATGTTGTAGACTGATGCTGGTTCATATTTAGATACTGAATTGTTATTACGTTATGTCGTTCCACTCGGGAGTTGTAACAGTCTAGAGAATGCATTTCCCTGATCCTCCATACCTGATCTAGCTCAGGACCCCTGGGTCATCTCATGTGGGTGATGGTGGCGTCAGTTATGGCTTAACTGAAGCATGCTTTGATGATGTTCTGTTGAGAGTTCTGACACGTGTACATGTACATGTACATGCAAATTTTGTTTTACAGATATCTAGTTTAACAAAGTCTATATTTAATCAACACAACCGAAGTTGCGTGTTCGAGAGGCATAATTAACCTTTGTCTACCCTCCATCATGAGTAAAGGAATCAGAGCAGAAGAAGTGGTATGCGAGATAGAGACCACTGCTCCCCTCACGTTCGCGGCGACTCTTAGAGCGAACACTCCAGTCGAAGAAGAACCTATACATGCGCTGTCAATTTAGAAAACTGGGACAAAAGGCAGAAATGGGTTCTCTATTTTAACTGTCCGCGACGGTCTCTATTAGACCTGAATTGGAGAAGACTGTTTAATAAACGCATCTGAAGCAGCACCCCAGCTTTAATCCTACAATAAACAACGCCATACGAATTAATTCAAGGAAATCACGGTACTGACAGACTGATTCCTGTTCCATGCATGAAATTTTAACACCTCATATTGCAACACGAATCCTCAGCCGGCATCATTGATTTCATCTAAACGCTTTCTATGGACTTTGGAGAACAGGCGAGGCTAGATCTCATGCGACCAGGAGCCCAGGTCTGTCAGATACAAACTTAATAAATCAAAATCGAAGCGTGAAATATGGATGCGTTTAGAGAGCATAGGTGCACCAAGGCATGCTGCGACACAGCATAGAACTTTTGTGAATGTTGACTCAAGACTTGGATAGACCCACGGGATGTGGTTAATGAAGGTGGCGTTAACGGGCAATGACATTGATGTTGATGGTGTGCCGATGATGAAGAGTGTTCAACGTCTCGCGGACGAAGGGCAAAAGATTTCTCACCATCTCCCCATACGATAGCTAAATCAGTGTACACTATTATAGACCATGGCTAACTATTTCTTTTTCTCAACCTCGTGATTCGGTGGGATTGGCATACAGTCTCCAATTCGATAAAATTGGTCAGATTAATGAGAAATCTTTTTGAGATTGACAGGTTTATCAATAGGAATTCTGGGAACAGCGTTTCTTTCCTACTGAATATCCGAGTAGTAGCTTAAGGCTTTGAATCGATGCTTCAGAAACTGTAAGGCTTGTGCAAACTAAAACCAGACATTATGCGGTGATAAGTGTACCCACCCTTTTACAACGATCACACGGGCGTTCAATGGCCGGCCCATTCTTTCGTGTCCACAGGTTAGTAGACCTCAATACCTGGTGTTGTGATATGAGGCTGGTGAAGATCAGGAAGCAAGCCGCTTCATAGTAATTAGCTCCGAAATGCTTATACAGACAGCCATGTTAATTTACAATAAACTTGGCTCCGTGTTGTATACCTCGAGAATAAAACACAATTCATACCCTGAGCTACAACACCTGGGAACGAGTCTCTCACCACGTCTTGACCAGTACAGAATTATCAAACGGGGGAAAAACTGCCAGACAGTCACTGCAAAATAAAAATATTGCGGTCGATTTGATGATTGTACCATCTGGAGATTGTCGTGGAAAATTGTACAACTTCGGCTTGTCTTTGGACCTACTACCCGACTGTCTCTTGGCAGTTCGAACAATTACACAGATTGGGTGAGACTTCATGCTCGGGAGTATATTATAAATGAGCCATACCGAGGTTGTTATCTTAAACAATACCCTACCAGGCCTGATTTCAACCGCGCCTTAGTTAATCCACACCCATGCTTAGATCTTATCATCGAGCTATACACGTGATTCATTGCCGTATCTTATCACCACATGACTATAGAACGGGTTTCTGGGATAACCTCGAAACAAAACGAATCCCCCTCAGTACGACAATGTCGCCGGAAGAGAAAGAGCGCGGAAATCACGACTCCTCCGCCGAGACTCCTCCGCCGATTCAAGCACCATGGGCGCGGCTGACCGAATCCCTCGAGCCTAACCCTACGCAGTCCCAGCCCGCGGATGAACTCGACACGGAAATCAGCGAGGCCCAGGCGCAGCTCGCAAACCTCATACGGCAGCGACGGCTCATTGAGCTCCAGCAGCAAGTCTCTGATGAGCAGGTAGCGCTTGAGGTGGCCCGGAAACGGCTCGCGGCCACCTCCAGCAAAGATCGCTCGCCCACTGTCAGTACTGCTGTGAACGACACCGTCAATAGACAAGACAAGGTACTTGTTACGCCGATGCGAAACGGGTATAGCAAAGCTGGTATTATCCAAACTCCAAACACTGCTCTTATTGCACCATCTGAGCAGACTGTCAGTCCCGATCTCCGTACGCCCCAGTCTAATCCTTCATCCGTTGAACTTGAGAATACCGCTTTGAGTGGCCCCACCAATCCAAAATTTAAAATATCAGGGGAACCTGCTACAGCTAAAGAATCGGCCCCCACCAATTCAAACAACCAAACGTCACCAGCCGCGAACATACCAGCGTACCATGGGCGCTCTCTCAGGGAATTCAAATATTACGCCCGGTGCCTGGAACACCACTTTCACAGATATTCAAGCTGGTACATTACCGATGAGCGTAAAATCACCCGGGCCATAAAACACGTTGCCTTTGATCTACAGAATGAGTGGAAGCGACAGATAAGCAGCAAACCCACTGAGCAGGTTACATTTGGCACACTTTGCACTTTTCTTATTCACCAGCTACAAATTGGGGTCTCTCCGGAGGTGGCCAGGGCGCGCTACGTATATAGCTACCAACGCCCATTCCAGTCTGTTACTGATTTCTCCAATTGGATGCAGCAATGGGAGCCACATTTCCACAATAATTTGTCTGAGCGTGACCGCATGCGCCATCTTTTCGAGCATCTGTCGGATAAGGTCCGCGAAGAGGCTGACAAAACCTACCTGGACTTCACCCATTACTATGATTTGGTCGTGTACCTGCAGAGGATCGAGGACTGTATCCATAAACGTGCCGGACCACTGCGCAAGAAGCACCCCAGGAAGCGGCCTCACACCGGCAGCTGAGTCAAACCCATCGACCTGGTGGGATTTCGGCGGCTTTCATTGATAAATTATTGATATTCGCAGTGTCTCCAGTTGCAATATACATACCGAAGCTACGATGCAACATCTCATCTCTATATTCTGTTAATAAACGCATTGCCTCAAAAGTACTCCAAGTATTCGCAAAACTCCGAACCAGAATGCCGTATCAAGGATATAACGCGGTGGAATATATGTCGCTTAATGTTCCGGTACCTGACTCACCACCGATCCTGATCCACAAAGCTTGATGAGGGAAACAAAGCGTGCGTAGAGAAATACACGTTTTACATAATGTTAGCCATCGACATGCATGAAGGCGCGGAACTCGTCCACCTGTCAGTCAGTCTTCTCAATTCAATCCCACCCCTCCCACTCGACATCCGTCTCTATCTCCGGCTGGCCAGCGCAATTTGGCGTGGTCCGACTGGCGTGACCCATCCGTTCAAGCTGCGATCCAGTCTGAGAGCCGTGCCAGACCCAACTGCCATCGCTGGTCGCTTGCGTATCGCCCGAGACGTAGGAACTCGTTTCCTCGTCACGATCGAGATCGGGAACATGACCCTTGGCGCGGGTTCGGACGAGGAGAATAGGGAAAAATGCTTGCCAGCAAAGCGGCCCAAGCTCGATCCAGGTTAAAGTTGTAACACCAGACGTTGGTAGTTCCACGAGATGTGCGAGCGTATTTCTTGCCTTCCTCTTCGCTATTCGGCTCCATCGTGTGAATAGCACAGCAGGCGAACACGCCAAATAGAACGGCCACCCATTCAAAAGAAACTCTTGATAACGAGCCCCACCGACAAACCTTCTCATACTCCGAGGTGAAAATGGGACGGTGAAGCACCGGCAGCACCGTGTGGACACGATTAAAGTACTGCGCCAAGAGACGGTCTACCAGATGCTTCTGCGGCAGATCCACCGCAGCACCCGTTACCAGTGACTCTGCACTCCGCGCGCGGTAAGGGCTCAGCACATTCAAAATGTCACGGCCATGATAGCGGAGACTAGAATGCACGTCGGAGAAAGCCTGAGGAATAGTCGTATTTGACCGACGCATGGGGCATTGCTCGATCTCGGGCAACGTGATTGTCGTCTGCGGAACGCCTCCATCCATATCGGCCATGCAATCCGCATCATTCTAGTCTGCAGGTGTAACTGCCGTTTAGAATTCTGCAGCTGCTTCTAAGGTTTTGAACCTGTTTGATACACAACATGCGACGGTTCGTCTCCTTGGTGAATTGACAGTGAACCCTTGCGCTCGCGACAAGCGTCGCAACTAGGATTCTTCCTACGCTGGCATTGTGCGCGCTTCCGCTGTAGTTGCGTGGTTGTCGATTGGCTATGGCTGACGGGATTGATTGGTAGAGCCTGACCGGGGCTGGCCCCAATGGCGGCGAATCTGAGACTGGGCCACCCCCGGCGGGTGAACCTGAGGCGGAGTCGTAGAATCGCTGGTATGGCCATGTCGCTGGCGCAGCTGATGGATGTTGTGACGGGGCTGTAATAGAAGAGCCTGTTGCATGCCACTCTTTGGTCTGCTCGGCGGAGCCGGGAATGCGCACGACGTCACCGACTGCACGGGTGAGAGTTCGCAGTTCGGGCTGGTTCCCGCGCGATTGGGGCAGCACCGTGGGAAACCAGGGCGCTGGCAGCATCATTCGCACTAAACTGGTGTCGATTAATGCGTTAGTCTTATGGCATTTTCAACAATGCTCTGCAAGACAGGGCAGGGAAAGAGGAGAGAAAGCAGACAGCCTCAACCGCTCCCCCTCATTGATGGCTACTATCCCGTCAATAGGCAATGATACCCGCAACTCCTCCAGTCGGATCACCAAGCGAAGGTTGATGCAATTTTGCAAATAAATTTTTTGGAATGTAACATGGCAGCGGACGGCGCTCGACAGTCCTAGTCAATGTTTGATATATTTTCGCGGCATCACTTCTTGCCGTTATGACACTATATCGGGTGCCGCATGTTGTAGGAGCTTCTCAATTCCGATTGGCTAGGTTTCTACGATTCCTGAAATTTTGGTATCGAGCCTACAGTGACAGCGCATACAAACCTATCTTGATGAGCCCGTCAATGCCAAATAATATATCACCACAGGCCAGTGATTGGTGCGCAAGGCCAAATGAAGATAAGTAGCAGGCACCATCCAGGATCTAAAATGTCAG
>JACSOR010000058.1:0-52551 GCA_015585785.1 Penicillium dipodomyicola | reverse complement strand
ATGTAGGAGACGATATGAACGGATAAAGGATACGCGCGGTCAACTTGACTAACCTGCAGCTGCAGTGGCACCCAGGGTAAACGGTCTTTGCACATAGTGCTTCGGCTTGGATAGGAAATGTGTGCATAATAATCAAATCTACGCACCACATGTCCAACAGGATAGGCCACAACACCTTGGACCGCGCTCACGACGCAGCTTCCTGTATGTCAGAGGCGATTCTTGGGTATTGAGCTCTCATTAGATTGCCTGTGGCCCAGTCTTATCGGTTTGTAGCTGAAGTGACCAGTGTGCCAACTCGTAGGCTAAGAATGAGGATGCTTTGCGTCGTCTTCTCCTTGCAGGCGGACTTGTGCTAACAGCCTGACTGTGTGCGGAGGTACAGCTCAGCTGCCATGAAGCAGGACAATATATTAGCATTCCATTGTGTCTTTCGGATTTCCAGGCTTGGAAGGACACCAATTGCCATCCGAGGGCGAGTATCACACATTCGACACCAGCAGCCTACGCTGCTTGAAGGATTGAAAAAACTAAAACGACAGGTATGAGTCGGGCAGTGGTATACGCTCATCGGGGTTCAGGTCTAGTATCAGGTAGACAGATCGAACATGGCCTGATACACAGAGTCTATAGGGAGAAAGGGAGAAAGAAGCCGGGGTTGATACGAATCTGCTGGTGACTTACTGACGGTAGTAATCATGTGGAAGGGACAGGCAGCATGCGATCGTATTGGTATAGGGGAGCTCGAGCAGACAAGACATTTGTTCGCGTGGCATTCGACTCGAGTGACAGAAATGAGGGTGTTCTCCTGTTATGCGATCCGAGTCAGCAAGGATTGATCTAGGTGGACGAGTTGTCGTACTGTAGCGTACATGTTCATAGAAACACCGAAATATGCGCTTGGGACGGGACAATCAGTTTGCGCAATGATCATATCGACATCACAACTAGATCACTTACAACTCTCTGCAATGCAGTCACCAGCCATGCCACGTCGCATTCAGGCTCATCGGAATCGGCTGTCGCTTAAAAAGCCGCGCTGGTGTGCACAAGACGGTTTGTTGAGACAGTAAACGCGCGTGATGAACCCACTTGTGATAAACATTGCACTTCCATGGTGGATGAATGTGTCGCGTTGCCAGAGGTTCAGGACCCCACAATAGAGTGAAGGCGGTGGGGACGAGGGCGGAAGACGCGATGGAGCACGCGTCGTAGGCCCACCACCTTGGCCTTGTCTCTGGTCTGGCGGAATAGGTCACTGGCCACAATATTTTCAATGGGTGGCGATGAGTTAGTCCCTAGTGGCATAAAGATGTCAGTGGTGTTCGTACGCAAGCATTTGCTGTCAATGTGTCTTTGTCGACGAATACGGTACAAGAACAAGCGGGGTACTACGAGGAAGCTTGACCTCTAATATATAGTTCCCTTCCAACCAACATGCGCATGGGCTTGCTGTGTTTAACGATCTTGCCATTTGCCAGACAGGGCGACGGCGACTCCGAGTTTTGCTGGGGGTCTTCTCAGTTGCCGGAATGACTGTCGAGGCCCGTGCCGGTTCGCATATCTTCCATGTCAGTAAGTAAACATCAGGAATATAGACGACACTCTTTGTATCATGGCACAGGGAATGCCACTAACGCGTACATAAGAATTTTGAAAATTATTCCCACTACAGGGTCCACTAGATCGCCTCCCATACTCGTGCGCCTTGTGTGTTTTGCCAATTAGCTTTAATTTTTCGGTCTGTTGTTCGGCCTCAAAAGATCCATAACCCCACGATAGTATGTATCTACAAGAAACTAGTGGAGGTAATGTTAGTTGAGTGCATATATTGCATACCCAATTCCACATCCGGATTATAGACCTTTGCACGTATTGATTGCGCACCACTGAATATACTAATTTAGTTGTGCTCAATTAGCCATCCTCGACTAATCATAGCTTTTGCTCCCACCTGCCCGGTTAAATACAATACTTCTTTAACTCCTTAGCCCGTTTGCCTTTTTTCCACTCCTGTCAAGATAGCTATCGGCAACTCATTGTACGTGTTTTATCTCGATGTGCTTACGCACTTTTCCAAGTCGACATTGACGATAGAAGTCATGAGTTTTCAATTGACCGGAGCCACATTGTCCTGGTCGATGTTGTGGAAGTCGAGAGTTTCTGAGTACCTGTTGACATTGTCAGCATTATAATGAAGCGACACGCATGTCAAGCACTTTCATCATAGTCTTCCAGGTGTCCACAGGTAGATCAAGATTGGTAAATGACCAGTCAAACTTCTCCTGGGCGACCGGCTCGTCCGTCGGATCATGGTAGGGCGCCAGGTACTCGTGTGCCAACGCTTCTGCGGCTCGAATCCGCTCAGTCGGATTAAATACCAATATCCGCTCAAGCAGGTCCACGGCTGCAAGTAGTCAGCATGGTAACGATATGGTAGGGAAGGACAGCCGGGGTGTCGCATACCATCAGCATCGGCATTCCGGAACTTATTCGCCAGAGGGTGACGCTCGCGCTTCGGTAACGATTTGACAAATCGCAAGGTCTGTACACAAGAGGGATTAACTAAACGCCCATAATCCCGTCACTCGGAAAATAAGTGGAGAACTACTCACGTTCTCACTGCCGATGGTTTGAATCACGTCATCTGGGGGAGTTCCCAGCAGGTCGGTGATAATTGAAAATTGGTTTACATGGTCCTTCCCGGGAAACAGCGGCTTCCCTTCCAGCATTTCGGCGAAAATGCAGCCTGCACTCCAGATATCCACCTCCACGTCATACTTCTGCCAGGTGAGCATAATCTCGGGAGCCCGGTAATATCGTGTTGAGACATAGCCGGTCATCCGTGGGTCCTGGGCTCGTGCCAGGCCGAAATCGCAGATTTTTAGGTCACAGTTTTCATTAATGAGGATGTTGCCGGGCTTCAGGTCTCGGTGGACCACGCCGGCAGAGTGAACATATTTCAACCCTCGCTGCAAATCCCGTCAGTTGCCATGCGCTTTCTTATATAGCCGAAGACTTACGAAGATCTGGTAAAGAAAATACTGAATGAATTGCCCCTGGAGAGGCCGAGAAGTCATGAGGCGGTGGAGGTCGGTTCCCAGGAGGTCGGTCACAAAGTAGCTGTAGCTGTTAGCACTCTGCGCATCACACTCTCGGCGGATGGAGAAAAACGTACATATCTTCGAAGGGGGAGATAAAAATATCGCTTAAGCTGGTGATCTGCAGGTATGTCAGTTAAAACAAGCGCGGTAACTCTGAAAGAAGGCGGGAGACACCCACATTCTCATGCCGAAGATGCTTGAGCAACTTCAGCTCTCGGTAGGTGCGCTTGGACAGGACGGAGGAGCTGAAGGGCTTCACGATCTTCTTGACTGCAACCGGCTGACCTGTCAATTGGTCTCGCGCTGAGCTATGTAGGATACATCAGTTCGGCCCCTGAAATAACGCAATGCGCGATAGCATGATGGGAAATATACCAGACCAGCCCGAAAGCGCCAGTGCCCACCGGCTGCAAGTTCATATACCTAGAACCCAAATCTCAGCGAACGATTCCCCTGCGGGGGAATAGCAACGGTAATGCGAACCGGCTAGTGATCTCGAAGGTGGTGCCAAAAATCTGGAACCGGGTGAAGTCCGCCATTCTGAAAAGAATAAACCCTGGCGTGTCATGGAGGGGAGACTATGGGAAGGAACGTAGAAACACCGGAAAGTAAAACCTAAAGTGGAAAGGGTAGTGACGGCGGAGGGGGCTCTGTATGTGAAAGGTGCAGACCAACGATGACGTTCGCGACCGGTCATGTGAGGTTTCTGCTTAAATGACTAAATGCCGCCAGGAGAGACAGAAGCGAAAACGCAATCATCGACCTAATACCCTAGCTTTTGCCTTGGAGTCTTCCACAGGGGCTGGTACAATAGATCTGCCCAGTCGGCTGCTGTGGCGGAGAAACATCTTCGCATAGAAACTTGGACCAGCCAGCCTAAGTCTTGTCTCTTTGATTGACTGGCTCGCCATTTGAAAAGCATAGTAGCTATTTTCTCATGCCTATGCAGGATTATCGACCATTCGCCAGTTTCAGACTTTCCATCGCAGCTAGCCAACAATGTGGATTATCGCCTCAAATGTTGCGAGGGGAGTCGCGCATTACGGGCCTTGTTTTCGAGCTTACAACCCTTTAAAACCTGTATCCGAAACCATAGGCTCAGCTTTCTACTATGGGTGCAAGAGAGTTGAATACGATATGGGAAAATATAAAAATATGGAAATATAGCTAATAAATGCCCCGTACAACAAGAATCACCTATTGAGTGGGGGTAATAGATAGTAATAATTATGTCACGGTAGGAAAGTCGAACTAGCTGGCTAAACTGGCCGGAGTCAAGGTACGGATCGCCGTAAGACCGTGATGCCGTCGACTTCCACCTTGATGATGATGGGTGACATGGTGGCCTGAACAGTGCTGGCAGTCTCCAAGGGCCGAAATCCGAGATTGCCTCCCTACCTGCGAATGTGGCCTTGGTCTGGGGCGATTTGACGGTCGAGATTGGCCGCAACTGGATGAGATAGATATTGTGGCCTTGAACGAAGAGGGGCTGGGAGTTCAATATTGACCCACAAGAGAGTGGGTATGAGACACACTAGTGGGGCGCGAAATTGAGCCTAAAAAGGTTAGCGCTGCGGCGGAGCCGGGTGCCGTAGAGGTAACTCTGGGGCAGATGCGAGGTATTCCGTGGACTGTAGCAAGTGGGCGGCAGAATGGATGGGCGCGCGGGCCTGGTGCATTATCTGCCGCTGCCTCTTTTTAACCGAACGGATGTCTGTAAGATTTGGTCCGAGGTAGGGATCTGCCGATGTTAGATGGCCACGGTACTCTAGGCCGGTGCAAATGTTTGTTCCACGTAGTTGGGCATCTTCTGGCAAGTCGTCGCAGAAGAATGGTGTGGCTGATATAGTAACAGGGATTTTTGAGTCGCTTATATAGAGTATATACGGTTGTATCTTAGGGTTAAATGACGTATTAGGCGACGGGACGTGGCTATCAGCACTTACCGTCGTACTTGCCAACGCAGCCACACTAAGCGAGAAGGATGAGTCGATGCTTGATAAATCTAAACTCAACTTCGGCAGGTTGCCTTTCATCGATGGGCGGAACGCCAAGTTGCTTTCGCGCCGACTTGCGATGGAGAGTCCTTTCGAGTGAAATTTGATCCTTTCGAGTGAAATTTGGAACGGCCTGGAAAAGCAGCCAGCAAGTGGCGGTAGAATTGCTCTTTGATTCGCAAGGTTCGGTTTTGCAGCATGGGGATCCGCTTTGCTTGATAACGCTCGTCGACTTCCTCGTACATGCCCTCCCCCTCAACATTCTCTTTAGTGACGTGAAACGCCTTGCCAGTGCGACGTTTGTGCAGCGACGAAGGGATTGGCCGACTTCACCCGAGCATCTAAGCTCCGGTCTTTTCGCCGTGAAGTAGCGATAAAAGCTCTGCAAAACTGTTAGTGGGCTCTTTTTGACAGCAATCGAATCCACGTACCTCTCCTGGTTTTCTTCCGGCGAACGGGTAATTGGATAGAAGTGTAGATCTTGTTCCGATAAGGACGTTTTGATGTTCAGTGGAAGCAAGATAATCAGTATTAGCTTCCCACGACCTAATGATAGGGTGTTATAGACAGCTATATGTGGCGGAGGGAAAGGGTGGGGATGAGAAAAGAAAGGCAGGTGTCAGAGCTTAGACCGGCCATCGTTACACCCGAGCCTAAATTCAACGAATGCAGACGAGCAAGATTCGGCGTCCGGAAAAGGACCATGGCTCTGCATCTCCAGTCACCACATCGTGGGTTGGCCCATTTGCAGATGCCATTAAAGGCTCAAACGAAGATTAAGATGTCCGTTTAGTATATATGTACCCTCTTAGTGGTTCTTCAATTATCTGAAAACCGGCTGCAATTGGCCTCGCAGCTGTAAGGTCTGTTGTGATATGAGGCTGGTGCAGATCAGGAAGCAAGCCGCACCATCGGAATTAGCTCCGAAATGTCTATACAGACAACCAAGTTGATTAGGCCACAGCTGGTTATAGATCTGGAGACCCTAGTTAGGACCTTAAAAAATATGAAGACTTACAAGATAACCTCTGTATTATTCGGTAAAGAACGCGGACAAAGACGATTAGGCCACGGCAGGCCTCGGTACTTCAAGGGTATTGTGTTTTAGTAGTCGTAAGCACGAAGTTACGCATTAGGAACAAGCACACGGATATTCGACACAGCTTACCTAATAGAGATGTTGCTGTGGATTGTGCGAGGCCTTTTTCGCCGCCTATAGGGGTCGTGGGCACTGATTCAGACGTGGGTGAAGCTATCTAAATGAATATTGGTGGAAAGCGAGCACTCAGCGGTATAGATGGCACATCAAAGGATTCAACTAGGGTGTCATCGAGAAGAGGCCTCCTATTCATTCAATGTAGTACTTTGGCTGTTTGGGTTGACGGGGCAGAGTATAGACTCAACAAATTGGCATTGTTCAATAGGTGGACTAGGGCTAGGGTATCTGCTATAGTAGGAATGCTATCTCAATAAGCAGGGGTCCCCTCACTCGTTAATTCATTCAGACTAGGGTGCGTGGCTCGAAAGGAATAACAACCCGTTTGCTGCGGACAGAACCATATAGGGCAGGGTCATCCCCTTGGTTGTTAAGCATTTGAGCCATTATTATGCGGTCTAGCAGACGGTAGACAACAGCAGGGACATAATAATCAGGGCCGAGAGTTACATCAACTTGATGAACCTTCCCCACTTTATTCAGAAACTGCTTCGCCGCAACTGTGCATTGCGAGCACTCACCAACCAGCTTTCCTCTATACTGGCACAAAAAGCTTTAGGGGCTCGGCGAAGGTGTAGTTACCCGCCACTAATTTTAACATGACTGGCTGATTGTGAATGACATTTAGTATGCGGCTCCTAACAAATAAGAATGCTCGTAGTAGTGGCACTCACGATTGAAGGACTTATAGTCCATAAGTAGAGGAGCTTCGCACTTCACTAGCTTGCTGTTTCGTATCTAACAAGGGTCAGTTTCGATCGAAGTATGTATCTAAAGGTGTTCAAATATTCTTGCTTATAACTCGGCGGTCGCTATTAAACAAGGTCGATGTTATCTACCGAGAATCCCTTCCCGAAATCGCTGGCGGGTCTTAAGTCTGGATTTGTCAATCAGCGTGTGGAAAAAAATGGAGATTTTCCCAGACAAACCACCACAGAGCTTGAAGAAAAAGATAAAGCTGACGACGTGTCCCAGCTCAAAGCCCAATCAACGCATTAAGATGTGAAAGCTTGCCGACTTCGCGGTTCCTAGCATACAGTTATATCGAAAGAGGTGGAGTGGGGATATATGGGGCACGCTAATAGGAGTGTGAGCTCCGTTCGGCAGATGAGCCCTTCTCACACCGCTCTCCACCTACTACCTATAACCAACCTTCCGCTCAGCGTTTGACTTAACCAACCGCTCTCTTTGGCTAAAGGAAGTTACCGCGTAATACCGCTTCGGTAATCTAGCATAATAATTAAGATTGTTCAATTCTTAACAAGATTTTACGATCGCTCAACACTACGTTGGATTAAACAAGTCCATATCGCTGAACCGGGCTTTCATACGCGAAATCGCATATATAAAAGCGCTGTATGATATATTTCAATCTTGCCTTACAATAAATATGTATATATATTTGCTTGATTTGGTTATTTCGCGGGGACGCGGCGACCACCGAACCGGATATCACGTGGTTTCATCTGACAAATTCAGTAACTAATCTGCTACGTCCCGTCATTCTTCTACGAAGGTAACATCCTCCTCAGAGAAAGGCAGAACGTTAAATCTCGACCGCATCAGTGCCTGGTGATTTAGGCGACGGTATCATCCTCTGGGACCAAGTGTGACATCTCTTCTAAGTAGAAACCGATGTTCTAGACTAACCAGGAATCGTGTATTCTGTGGATCTTGTTGTAGTTCAGAAGTATGAAATTGTATTTTATTCTAGAGGGCAAGATGAAGTTACATATACAACACGGAGCCAAGTTGATTGGAAATCAACTTGGTGGTCTGTATAGACACTTCGGAGCTAATTCCGACGGAGCGGCTTGGTTCCTGATCTGCACCAACCTCATATCACAACAATTATTATCTCATCGATAATTGATATGTTGATACCGTAGGGCAAAATTTTGAACCAATGTAGAGAACAACTAAAGAGGCCATCCACCGTGCGAAATTCACGGGGGGGGATTAAGGTTGCCTTCAAATCCTTGTAATCCTTGTATTGGTGGCAGGCTCTAAGATAAAATGGCATACGTAGTCTACTTCACGACTTGGAGTAACGCAGGGAACGATGTATGAAGAGCCTTGACAATAAGTATCATTCGAGATGATCAGCGGTATCGCATGTCTTGAAATCGTTAATTTCCAGACTGGTTGTGTGGCTATCAGTTCAAATTAAATTGAAGTATAGCTGGACTGCACCTATGTGGTGCCGGTGGGCCGGTTCGTCCTCCTGGTAAGCGAATCGTATCTGATATCTTTGGGAAGGAAGGTGTTGATAAATAGGAAGCCACAAGCTTCTCTAGAAGTGGAAAGCAGCAGCAGCAACGGGCTTGCCTTAGGCTGCCTAACCAAGGTTGAGACACTCCGCTGATTGCTTTAACGAGAGGAGCAGTCCATCTATATGATTTCGCATAGTTCTTATTTGACAAAGTCAAAGATAAATGCATATCAATGGCCATATAAGAAGATGTATGTTACCTTCTACGAAGGGTAGTGGAAGGTGACACCCCGTCTTCATCACATGGCTTTTGGGAATTGGGCTAAAGCGACCTCGCGGAAATGACGAAGAAAAATGGCGGGGAACTACTGAGTGTAATACTATGCAGAAGGGATATAGTTATTCGACCATTCTCAATCCCCCTTCCTACCGAAAGGCATTTTAGACCTCTAACTTTAGTTTGCAGCAGAGATCCGAGCACAGGTAAGGTGAAGCAACTCCCAGGATATGCAATGCAAATCCCTGGATACTGGCCTTTTCTGGAACTCCTTCCGTCAGGGCTCGAGCATATTGCCAGTTTCGATGTCTGATCGCGGAACAAACATTGTGCTTTTCTGGCCAGCTATCGTATGACGCATCCCAAGCACCAGCATCCCCTACATCTCCGCGAGGCATTCCCAAGGTTTCATGATGGAATGGATGGTTGGTACTTAGGGCAATATCTCGACTACTCCTAGGACGAAAAAAGCATTTCCTAGGAGCTTAATCTAGCTCCGCAATCCGACTGTGGTCATCAAAGGACCTGGCAACATATTAGAACATAGGATAAGTTACGATGCCAACGGGCATTATAAGTAGTGTTTTCCTCCTCCATCTAAGGATACACTTCTACCCATATAACTTTCCGTTTATCTCAAACGTATTGCGCTACGATCACTACTTCTGTACACTCATTTCTCTGCCTTACTGTACTGACGTCGCACCATTCACAGGGAACACCTGGCAGCAATACAGATACCGCCTCCTGAGAAGATCATTCCACATATCTTTCTGCATTACGTGCCAGAGTTATCGTTTGCCACCAGTTGTTATACCCACGCTTCCAAATAGCTGCTATACATCTTTCTTCACAGGTCCAAAGCAATGGTGTACCGCTTCCCCGTTATAACCTTCGATTCCTCCAAAACCGCTCTTCGTTCCTGTCGACCATGCTACTATTCAAAAACTCGATGCAACCGTGAAGTTCCTCATTGTCAAACCTGCCTCAAGCGTGGCAAACCTTCGTTGTGCGTCTATGAAACGAAAATGCCAGACCAAGAACATGCCCTTCCAGAGCCACAACCAAAGCGGCAAAAGCAAGAGCAGGAGGGTGAATATGAGGATAACTACATTCCATGGAAGACTTTTGAGCGGCAATCCGAACAGTGTTTGCATCATGAATCAAGTACTAATAAGGAGATGCAACACGCCATTGAGCCTGCAGACGAAGAACATATCAAGCACATGAGTCAGAGACATTCTGAGCAGGGCAACTTAGGACCTCATGAGGTCCCACCAAAAGGTGCGGCTGCGAATGTGGAGAAGGCTTCGATTTTCCAACCGAAACATGTTAAAGGAACTTTTGAACGGCCGCGGAGCACATCAGTACCTCAGCCAACAGAGCCCTATGCGCAAATGATTCCTCCGGTAACCAATTCCAACTACGAGGAAATCTAGACCACGATGCTAACACTCAACAAGGCTTCTTTGCCTCCACGCCCAAATTTTGATCTGACCATATCTGGGAGACATATTTGCGGCCCACATACGGCCCACCAGCTCTTGTTGGTATTAAATTATCTTTTCATCTCTTCAATGCTTCCTGCAGACATAGGAGCTCTGTGGAAAGTCATATGTCGCCGCCACCATGACTGGGAACAGAGCTTTGTCCTGCAACACGAGCAGCTTCAACAGTGGCTCATCAGCGTCCGCAATATCTTGACCAATTCTGATGGGCTTCACACAGTAACCTTGGAAGACATAGAGCGCCAAACAAGATATATTCTGTTCATCCTTGGGGAGAATACGTCCCCTCACTCGAGCTTTATATTTGAATGTTTCAGAAGAGAGGAACCCCCATACCGGCCGTTTGGGGTGAGGGCAAGTATTGCTTTGATTTGTCATGCCTTTGGTGGAATCCAGGCCGATGAGCTTGAAGGATATGAAGCAAAGGAAATTTGGACCCGCGATCAAATCTTTCTGTCGACCATGGCTTTCCGGCTCAAAGAATCGCCACTGTTTGGCGCCGAAGTTTCAGTGAACCACTTACAGTCTATGATACTAGGTCTCCAGAAGGCTTTTCAGTGCGAAGAAATCCGTGTTTCCGGGATGGAGTTCCAAACATTGAGAATCGAAAGCGAATTAGAAGTGCTGGGATATTACCGACGGGCATTTCTAGCTTTCAACCCAATTCTATTACCAAAGATTCTAGCCTCTTTGAGAGAAGCGAATGATCTTACTGCCCTACTATGGCACTATCAGCTTATCAATATGGAGAGAAACTTGGACAGAAGTAAGTGAATCGATCTTTAGGCTGATATGGTGTTTGACAAGAGTATAGCCAATTTGGCCTTGCGTCTCGCCAACATATTCATGTCACTGGCACCAGAACGTTTGGACGCTGCGTTCCAGAATACACGCGAGATTCAGCTATCAAAAGCGGATAGAGTCGTCGCTATGGAGATGATGCACGTCAAGTCATTCGAAGAAGCATACAAGTTGAACCCTACTGGTAGGTTCTCTCATCTCGAACTAAAAAAAGAAATTTCTAATTGTTGCAGAACCTACCACTGTCCGTGTTTTCCATGTTTCGCCGTGAAAATGCGAGGGGATATCGGAATGCTTCTCTTTTGACGAATTCAAGACTTGTATACTATAAGGAATGTGTTGGAATCTGGAATTTGTGTTGAAATAAACATTCACAAAGCCTCACGCGCTGGAAACGAGTCTATCGACCTGGCTCTTACGGATTAAGCTTCTATTGTTTCTCATGGAGGGCTTGAACCGATCCTTGCTCTATACCGGCGAATATCCCTCAGGATGTATAACAATTAACAGCTCCTATTCATCTTAAATGCTGGCCCAATAACATATCCAGCGTCAAATATGAAATTCATTCGATGAGAGCCCACCGGGCTGTTATGAACTCGAAGGAAAGGAATAGCATAATTAATGGAAATGCACCAAGTGCCGAACATGGTTCGTAAAACTGCAACAGACTATCTATACAAGATATAGTACGAGAAATCCAAAGATAGAGATTACCTATATTCAGGGGAGTCAATATGCACCATGTAGGTCTGGCATATCATACCTCTCCTCATATCATAGTTTTATTTACGTGTGTCCCTGAAACCCTTAAGTCTACATGGATGGGACAGAATGGTTGGCAGTATTTTAGTTGGACTGGCCAGCCTTTCATCTTGGAAGCCTTTTTGAGAATATCAACTTGCAACGAGAAGTATTGTTGAAAGACTGCACTAAATGAGATACACGCGGTGAATAAACGCTGATGACGAAGATACAGCGTTAATCAAATTGGATTAACCGTGGCTTTCTCTAAAATGCGTATTGAAAGTTTTCTGTGCTAGTAAGAGAGTTGTAATATTTGCTCAGGAACGTGGTCTGAAGATTCAAGGAGTAAATTTTCAGTTCCACGAGATATATAGGTTCTACACCTGCTTTTGAGGTTTACAGGGGCAATTTAATAGTCTCCACGGCCCATCCAACCTATGCACTTAAATGTTCCTTCGTGCTTTTAGCCAGTCCTGAATCTTCAAAGTCAAGTGACTCTCCACTTCACAGCTCAATTCTCCATTTCATTATCAAAATTCCAGCACAATCCACAACATACACAACCTAGATCTTCTAACCCCCAAAATGAAGTTCCTCGCATTCTTTTTCATGCTGGCTACCTTTGCCATTTCGTCCTCCAAGCACTTCAGACCCTCAGTGCAGCAATCTGAGCACCTTAAAATCAAAGAAAATATGATTGCAACTCACGACATGGTGCTATACATCGTCATACATGATACCGGTCTTGAGAGGGGCCAGATTCTGCTTCGCCATGATCATATTGATGTCAACCCCAAAGACCGGTGGCTCGAGGATATTTGATGTTGGTAGCCAAGGGTGGACATTTCCCCATCGCAGACGGGTTCGCGGTGGATGGCAGACGAAATGTTGGCAATTTGAAAAGACCGTTGTATTCCGCGCGGAATCACTGCATTCGGAGGGCCATTGAGAGCATGATGGAACACCACAACTATCATCAATACTCTTTGGCGCCGTCACCGAGAGGAATGTTTGGTGGTCTCTAAGACATGGCAGCATCAATTTCAGATAGCTCCCGTGATATGCAAGGTGGGCTTTTCTCGGCACAAATACTCTTTGCATGTTATTGAGGTGCATATGGGACAGAGCAGCTAAGTGCCATACATCTCAATGCGGTCTTCCATATCTCCCAGTTATGTATTCGATTTGCTACCGTTTCCCAAAAAGTATATATCAGACATCGCACAACAGTTTGTACATTTATACTCGTATTCACCACTGACGCATTTGTTAAGAGGAACCTCAATCCTTTCAAAATGATACTGCAGATTCCTGTAAATGTACACTAGAGATATTTCTGTGGTAATGCACAGTCTATAGATTTCCAGGACGCACGAGTGCATCCTGATTCAACAGACTCAGCGCTCACGGAGCGGACCATATCGTAGTTATTCAATGGTTTACATAAAACAATGTACAGTAATCGCCGTAGATACCTTACTTGCCAGTATTACTAGCACGACAGCCGGGCTGTCCCGATCACGGAGTTGCGCATATCGATGGACTGGGTTCTAAGTGGCAGCTACCATTCCCAGGAGAGAGACTGTCAAGGAAAGACCAGTATTGTAATGCATGCCGTTTGTGGTGGGTCTTGCAAATAAAAACTCCAAGGTGATGTGTTCTGTGCGAGTCTGAAGGCTGATGGAAGCTGAGTGAAAGGTTTTTATAAATAAGTTGCGGTACAGAGGGAAATTTGAATGGGGGGGGGGGAGAAACAATAGTCGCGTAGCTAAGCTTGTGCGACAACCCTCCCTCACAGTTTACTATAGTGGTGAAATGAACCAACTGGTGCTGGGTCTTTTCAACTCAACTTCAGATATAATGTTAAAGTCGATCACTAGCCAGCCGTTGGGGGTGGTAAAAGCCGGATACATTGCCCCTGAATGCCGTTGCGTACCAGTTGTTTCAGCTTCCCAGTATTCACCACTGGTTGAAGTCTGCAAGCGACATACATACGTACTTCTGAAACATTCACATTAGTTTAGCTGTTTCCCTCGTTGCTTTACTTCTTGCGTTCAGGATGCTTAGAATTCATCTATCGTGGACGTCAAGCAATCCAGTACCGCTGCGATCTCAAGTATTGGGCTTTGGAAGGCTAGGTTTATCTTTTAATATGGAGATTGTGAGCGCTTCGAAGGAATGTTTGAGGCTTCATTATCGAATACAGATTGCCCACATGAAATCCTTTATACTCGGCTCTTCAAAGGTTGGGCATGTCACCAGAAGTACCCAGAGTATTCAAAGTTAGCCTTGATTTTTCACCAGCAATGTAACGTTAATTATGTAGCATTCAGTCCACAGGAGCGCAATATTAGAAGAATTTCAGCAGAGCAACACAATGAATTATGCCGTGGAAGAAAAAAAAGCACCCTAATATGTAGCAAGGGAACTGTAGGAGAGGCGTGGAATGTTGGATACTGGTAAAGCCTACGACCAGAACGAGAATTCGCGAATATCCGAGAGTCTGCGCCAGATCTTTGTCCCTCAGTAAGTTTTAGGACCGGGGTTGTAAATGCAATTCAAGCTACTAGAGAGCAGAGCTGCTCTTGCGAGAACCACCAGATCATCGTTTGGGCGGTGCTTCCCCGCCAACAGGGGCTGCTACTAGGCATTAGCGAAACACGATGTCTTGCTAGTAGGACTCACATTTCTCAGCGACCTGATTGATTCTGCCGTCTCGGTAGCGGACAAAACTCCACAGCGGCAGAATCTATTGGCCATCGCTCCAGATCATTCACGCCAATAACGCCTTGATCTTTGCCATTTTTCTGTATGAGCCGCATCATGATCGACGGAAGAGCCGCAATATATACTATTTCAGATTGCTTTGGCGTGCAATCTATATAAAGGTCCAAACTTGCTACGAAATGTTCGCTAGATAATATAAGGATGCGGCCATTAATAGACCTATCTTAGTGATCCCGTTAATATTAAATAATATATCACTATAGGCCAGTGATTAGTGCGTAAGGCTAAATAAAGATAAGTAGCAGGCACTATCTAGGACCTAAAATGTCAGAATAGCTTATCGAAGGGAATAAGGGACAAACCAGGTATATAATGGATCCTAATTCTATCTCGCTAGGATAAATAGACGGAAAAGCGATAATATACGCTAGCGTTAGCGGCAAGTCGTTAACTAAGAAGAATGCGAGATCTTCGTGTATATAGCATTTATATAAGGAGAGAACGTTCCTATTTTCTAGGCGTCCGAATCTGTAAATCAATCTTCGAGCATTCTCTTTCCCGTATGTCCGGATGGCTACTATACGAGACGGGCGAGTGCGGCGTGTGGCAATTATAACTTTGCTAGCATTCTTATACGTAATGACTTTCCGATAGGTATCCCATGGTGACTCCTACCTTACAATTAGGACGGATGTAATATTTTCTAGACTATATAAATGGGGTAAGTAAAGGCTTTTAGGAGGTCCCGTGATAACCTTTAATCTACCGCGGCGGTGAGGTCCTGTTAATTTCGTGGTGGCCGCCTTATGACTCTCGCGGGTGGTTAGGGCCGACATCGATATAGGGAGCTCAGATTAAGCTTTGATAGTACTAAGGTCATATATCATGTTGTCTTTAGATAGTTTTAATGATATGATGATAGGGCGGTATTTTCTCGGATTTAAAACGTGTAAGGACTAAGAGTGAAAGTGGAATTCCGTTTGTTTTGTACGCGAGGTTTTAAGGGTGCGGTGTTAGTAATTCGACTCTCGGTTATGATAGGAGATGCTAGTATCGACTGATAGTCGTAAGATAAGGCCGATCACCTATAGAGCTTACATATAAACTATTAACGGCACGTGTATCCTTTTATAACTGATAATAAACTGTCAGCTATTATGAACCTGAGTCTCGAGCTAATTAAAAACTCGATACGAATTGACAGATGACCGCACTACTTAACAAAACTCAACTTCTTTAGGATCTTGTTACCCTTCACGGCGCTAGGGAATACTATCTATAGATAAATTCTAGTTTCCCTAGGACCGATAACGCGCTAAAAATAAAGACGGAAGCTATCAAACGAGTCAAAGTCTGTAGTAGCTTCTTTATAATGGCGGCTTTATGTTTCGCTTATGAGTCGACGAGCGTACCGTATCAGGTATAGTATGGTTATTATAATAATTAGTAGGCTTATGAAGTGGCAAACTTGCCTATAATTATTTCGTTATATAGAGTTCCACTTATATGGTTATGTAATGATCACTTATAACTTTCTATACGACTAGTATCTAGTTAACGCTGTAACGAACATATTAGCTAGATGAAGAGAGATAATCCGGTGGGCTCGGTTATGGTTAGGTATGCCTTTAGCTTAGAAGCTCGCTTTTTAGCACGGCGAGTCGCTCTCTCATAATTCTCGGACGAATACTAGTATAGCTGATTTGGGCCTCGGCGTTCTAGAATTACCTGTCTTACTAATACCATAGTTTAATATAGTCTATAAGTGATGCCATAGTGAGTCACTTAGATTAATATGCTGACATCTAGACTCAAAATGACTGCTAAACTACCGAGTTATTAGGACTAGTAGCTATGACCTGATTAACGGGATAACAAAATACTTATAGAGCGTAGAGCCATTATAATATTTCGGGGAAGTAGGTTAAATAATATAAAGAGTGGCTGTTTTTAATATTTAAAGTAATCGATCCCCGATCGGTCTCGTATACGCTGCCTGATTTCCCTAATATATTGTATGGCTTTAGATTAAGATATAGCTGCTTTAGTATGTTTCTTTCTGCTTGCTAGGCGTCCTAATATCGTATAGGAAGCCGTTTAAATCCTCGAGACCTAAAAGTCCCTTAGTCATATACTGATAGATTTGAAGCTTAACAGGTTCTTAGATATCGATTAATAGTTGTATAACACTATATTTGCTCCTCAATTCCAAATGGCCAGTTACGCTGTCAAAATATAGCCGATAGGGTAATAAGAATAAGGTGCGTCTCAGTTATATAGCCGCTCCTCGTCTATAGTAGTACACTTCTGGCATTTCTCTTCTGACTGTATTAGTGGGGACTTAAAATCGGACATAGCGTCTGTTTCTAACTCTTTCCTCACGATGATCTCTTTATATCTGCTCTGTAGCAATTGGGTAGCGAGATATATAGTGGCCCACTCCCTAGGGAAAATGGTGTCGTAGATCAAGATACGGTCGGATAGCATTTGTAGGTATTGAATAGTATCGTTGACTATATACCTACTAATTCTTATAAGACTTAGGGGTGGTCTCTTTGAATACACCCGTTGTGAGCGGCCCGGTATTTGAGAGGTGGGGTATAAATATCGGCGTCGCTTTCAGGGGACGGTTGAGGATTCGGCTGCTCTCTTTGTCGCTTTCGGAGGGGGCAGATCTTGGATTTCGGCCTTTATAGCGCTTGTAGACAATGTAGAGGCTATTGAGTCAGTAAGAGAGGTACTAAAGGAAGTAACTGCCTCTGTGGCTATAGAGCTAGTGGACTGGTTAATAGGCGGTAGTAAAGCTTGGCTTATGTGGCCGCGATTCTTATAAACGAATAGACCATCGACACGACGAAAGTTTCTAGCCGATTCATTGCCTTTATGAAATAGGTATGTTAGCCGATGGATTCCTCGAGAAGGGGATCTAAAATAACGATACTAGTTTGGTATGTACGTCCATTGTGACCTTCTGTGTCTGGGGTATTGGACTTCTTTGGAACCTGTGGTAGGTTGTGATCTATGATTGATTGGCTTCGCTGGTGATGGTATTGTACTGGCAAGTTATTGGAATAAAAGGACAAGAGAGCATCGACCGTGGGACAATTATGACCTTTTAAATGTTTAAGGCTGAAGTGGTCATGCCCACCATATCTACAGATAATATCTTCCGGGTTATTATTATCAGCGCCGACTCCTAGGAGGACTATGGATGTTAATATGTGGCCACAATAGTGGTACGTACACGCACGATCGAATCAAGGATGTTTTATTCCACATGGGTCTCGAGCACCCAATTGATTCGAAGCATATTCCCAGGAGCAACATGGCTGCTAAACTATTGTTATTCATGAATAGGACGTGTGGAAGGGAGTTCAATTTCTCACGAATTGGGGGTTGTTAGAGGGCGATGGTTCAGCCGCGCCGCGCTGCCACGATAAAGATCCGACTGGCCGAGGGTGTTTTGTGCTTCTAGGAGCTCTGGAGACTATAACTTCTTTGGTCATAATTCGTTGGTACTGCGACATGATAGTATTTTTTGAGTGTTCTTATTTAAGCACCTTTGGCAATGTACGGGTGGCGAATGATGTCAGAAAGTTGAATCAACGTTCACATCAACGTTGAACATAAAAACACCGTTGAGCACTAGGAGCATGTGAGTTTTCCGCCTATAGAAGATATGTATCTGAGCCATGTTGTTTCTTTGCTAATACTAGGACTTCATTAATTTTCCCACTCGAAGCTCGTTTCCTAATCGGCCGCGTTGGTTCACCTAACAGCGACGGTTTTGCCATGGCTTATGAGACGCATCCTATACTGGCTTTTAAACATAAGCTTAACAAAAGAGGTAGAAAATAGGTGACTATATCTTCTGGGGACTGTTGGGTAGATTCCCAATCAACAGCAAATCGCAGTTTCCTCGGGTACAGCGGAGTGATATATCGCAAACAGACTAAGGCGAACTACGTCGGTATCAGAAATCTTCCGTCGATGTTCGTCCGAATTTGAAAGGACTCATGCGCAATCACGATACATATCAAGGAGGTTAATAATATAGTATCGGGAAAGTAAATCCAAGGAACAAACGGGTGATTTCCGGGGACCCGTACTGAGAGATTAGGCACTTCTGTAGGGGCCATCTGGCGTACGCATAGATAGTGCTTCAACTTAAATCACTTTTATCTAGTCAAAGCCTATTTTGGCTGCCATTAAGGCACCTGATAATTAAAACGCATGTGGCGCAGCTTAGTATCAGCTGAGTCATTATCTGGAAAGGCAGATTTGCGTGAAGATCACATATAAGTTTTATAGTATCCGGGGATAATGACCTTCATCTTTATACCTCCCGCTCTTTACTTTGTTCCCTTGAGCGGCACCTGCCTCAATATTTTACACTTAATAAATCTGTTTCTTGCGGGCATAATATCTCTCCTATTGCTGCCGCCATGATTCGAATGCGCCTCGTATGATTTTCCTTACCATCACCTGGCTGGCCCTTACTAGTCTCAATTCGGCCACTATACACTCGGCGGTCGTCCTGCGATACCGTGTAAAATCCGACCTCGTGACGCTGAGCGACTCTATTTTGGTCCTAACATTTCAAAACCTTATGGACGACGTCGTCCACGGTATAGTGATTGCGGCCCTGTTTTCAGCCCTATTTTCCATGTTCGGGTTAATCCTTATAGTCTATCCGAAGTGGCTATAAGAGAAATGCGCCGCTCGGTTTTATTACGGTTACATTTAAATCGTCGTGAGTATGATTGTGCTCTCCTTAGGGGCTTGGATTGCCGCGTTCACGTATTTTAGGCATCCTTTAGGATCCTTGACAGGGACCACATCCCATATTATAAGCTTATCTATTATAGATCCATTAGCCAGGCCGCTTCCGGGATATCACTTTGTCGTTTGTGCGTTGTGTCGTACTCGACTTACGTGATCACTAGTAGAGTACGCGCACCGAGCCTATAATACAGTAAAAGTGAGGGTTCTAACGGCCTACAAGAGTAGGGCTGTGAAGAACGATTTAGCAGGTATTACGAACAAGAACAATTGCAGAATTATATGATGATTTTCGAAGAATGACGGTGGAGTCTATAGATATTAGAGGCACGACGGATAGGGTGTTGGAAAGGAATAGACATACTACTGAGTTACGGAGATGACTTAGACGTTGAATTTCCTAATTGGAATCAAAGCATGTTCGTCGCTTGACCTGACTAGCCGGCCGATATTGGCTAATATTGGAGTAGTATTCTGAGTGGTATGATGTAAAAGACAGGTGATGGCTGACGATATGCTCTGCATAAACATCTATCTACCTTGATTGCCGTAAACTCTTCAGAAATTGACCCTAGAGCATGTGAGCCCAGGAATCATATGGCCCCAGAAAATCGTGCGTAACTTGTACACTCTCCATCCCCACTCACAAAATTAGTTACGTTCCTGTTAGCAGCTTTATCAGCCCCGGGAACGCATGTCTTCGCCCTGGGAGTTCTCTCGCTCCCGGAACCTTTAGTGCGGTTTCTGGGAGCATATAAGCAGCTCCTAGGGGTCAAATAGACCCTAGGAAGCCCGACGTAACTTCTGGGACCTTTCACCCCCACTTCGAGGAATTAAAGTCATGTTCCTTGGCAGCTTCACCCACTCCTGTAACCTCAGGTGCGGTTCCCAGTTTTGTGCGGAGGTGAGGGTGTCTTGTGAGAGCGTTCCGCGACCTCAGAAGGCAAGCTATTGACTCTAGGATCCAGAAGTATGGTCCTAGGAGTGTAACAGCTCCTAGAACTAACCAATATGTTCCCAGGGCCAGTGTGTATTCAGTTAGGAACGTAGAGGCAAGATCCCAGGAGTAGATCTTGATTTTCCTGGAGATTGGTAAAAGCCCTAGGAGCTAAATTGTGTTTCCTAGGGAATAGATAGCTCCTAGAAATGCTTTTGAGTTTCCCAGGGTCAATATATTGATTCCCAGAGTCAACCTAAGCAGCACAGGAGTTTGCTAGGGTCCTTCGCCGGCCCGAGATGTGTTTTCTTCTATCAATAATCTCCGTCTTAACGCGACACGCACCACTGAGATAAATCCATGTCTATAGTTCTTTAGCCACCACCGTTGGGTATGAATATGGTTTCGATCTAAAAAATTTCCCAAAATTAAGCGAAACTGCCCATAGTTCTTAGGGGTGTATTAGCATCTAGTACTTGCAAAGATGTAAAGGTAGCGTGGTTTTAGTTTTGGTGCTCTGCGAGCCTAAACGTTCAGAACTTTATTTATATCATTTCTAAACTTATTATAAAACTCTATACCACGGCTATGCTCTATGTTGCTGGGCCGAATACGGTGTGTCTGGTCACGTGTCTTCACGCGTGATTGACAGTCGCTTCGCTAATTTCTTATTCCCGTCACACCTCCGCTGTAAACTAAGATCACCTTCGAGTGGAGTTTAGTCCTAGTGACCGGCGGGGTGGTGCAGACGTAGAAGGGCCTCGTGGTAGATGAGCTCCTAGCCTAGCCGAGCGACCGGGGCCATTCTCCACACTCTGCTCGACTGATCTCCCTTGGGGTCCCACTAAGCGCTACCGCGGCTGACTTTTGACTCGGGTCATTTTGTGATGAATTCCTGATAGTGGTAAGTCTCTCTCGGGGGATAATTCACTTGCCGTGTGGATATGACGTATCTTAGCATCCGACGATAGACTAGTAGTGAGCGAATCAAAGCGTCTAGAGGTCCTTTGTTTCGACTGTATTAGTCAGCACCTCGGGTATTGAATAATTAGGATCAGCCCTACTTACCACACACAGCATGACGTCCCAAAACCTGCACTTCGTTTTTCCAGCCACTCTTCCGCGCAGGCCAGGTGGGAAAGCGCCTTGCACTAACAGCGCAAAATCACACTCACATTTGTAAGGACTTCATCCTCGGCTAGACAAAATATATAGTGGATGTCGTCGAACTCGTCGCTCAGGGTGAGATCCTTGAGCGTCAAGCTTTGAACGCCAGCCCGGACGTTAGCGACCGATGTCAGGATCGCTAGTCGAGCCGGCGAACGATGCGATGGAACACTGTTCGTCCGCTGCATTGCGGAAGTGACAAATAGATTGAATGGCTGCAGTGGCTCGGAATTTTTGATATCCAATGGAGTTTTCAGTATGCGTGTCACGCGTGGAGATGAGCATCTCAAAGAATCCACCCGTCTGCGTGCCTCACGTTCTTGAACGTTTGAGGAGCGGCAAATATGTCATCCGGATATAGAATCAGAAATAATGCTACTGGCTGCTTTTCCAGCGCCCATGGACTGTTACTGTGACTACTGCAATCAATTTTCGAACATCTGAAATCCACTTCTGGCTAGCTTTGGGTCTACCAGATTGTATCTAAACCAAATCGCAAAGCATTGAATAGCAAAATGGCCTTTTCTCTGCATTCATATCTACATTAGGGGGAAGCGAGCACATGTCTTCCACTGCCGGTCTGGAAGCCATCAGCACAAGGTTTCAGATCATATGGTCATATAATACTAATATTTAGTATCCGTAAAGGGGGGTAGGTGACCTCTGTCTCAAAGCCTACAGGTAAAAAGGAGATCTGTAAGGAAGCTCTGCATCCCCTGACGTGGCTCTTTGAGGAGGGAGACAGGGAGACAAGAGTGGAAGCGAGCCGGATCTATTCACACCGGGGAGCTGGACCTACCGACACCACACAACTCTTTGTCCTATGAATCCTTCCAGAACGCTCATCATCTCCCGCTTTCTTCAGGGCTCAGACCTCGGGATACCTGTCAGTTTCCAGTTATTGTTTATTTGTTTCTAGTCGCGGATTCAAAATGTCTCCGTTTCATAACCACCATGTCCCCTATCACAATGACCATCATTAGGAAGGAGATGACTGAAAATAATCAAGATTCGTTCAATACTTTGAGCGAGTCGCCTTCACCCAAGACCAAAAAAAAAAAGATCGGCTCCTAGAGATAGTTTGCTTGACTCATTGACGCATACTGTGACTAAATGGCAGGGGATTGCGACTATATCTTGGGGATTCTTGTCCCATCCTATCATGAAGGGGATGGACGTCGGGAGGTTGGACGCCCGAGAAATAAAGCGAGCCATAGCAGGAATGGCATGCACGAGAATTCCCCAGGATGCAAATGGCATGCTCCAGAAATAGAGGCCCCGGTAGCGCTTGAATGAGTCGAACGTGACAATCCCTGTTTCTACGGCATTGTACGCGCCGATAGAGAACATGGACACGATCTGGATGATGGAGATGTTCTCCATGAGGATGGCCCCAACATTTGGTGGCAGCCTGGTCATGAGTGTATCCATAGTCTAATAAGGCTTAACGGGTACAAAGAGGGCTAGAGGTATAGAGAATAAACGATCCGCAGCTTGGTTTATGAAAGCCTCTCGAACCGAAACCTGCCTCCGCAATGAGATCATGACATCGTAGCTAGGGGGCTCCTTGGAAGCTCTAAAAACGTCTGGACTCTTATCGTCTGGTAAGTTAGCTATGTCGAAACCAGAGTAATTTGTAATTGGGACTGAGGCATACAATTGATTTTCAATCCATGCCACAGTTATTTTTGACGTGAAGGAAAGCTTTCCCACTATTCTCAAGTCATAGGGCTAGTTTCACGACGACTGCAAAACCGAGGGCGGGGTCGTCGGCCCATGACTGATCGCCTCATCTTGAATCTTGATAAATGATTTTCGAGAAACCATAGAAACGCTGGCTCGGGGAGAAAATGGGATTATCCTTGTATAAATAGGATTTAGTTTCGATCTTATCGGAAACTTTACCAATAAACTTTCTACTCCACCTGCTTTCTAGGTCGGCCGTGGTTGAAGTTGTCCCTACAGTCATAGGAGAATCCAGAAGAATCGGGTATGCTCACCACGGACGTAATGTTTTGAAATATTATGAGGTAGCACTACTGTATTCAAAATATTCTCAATCTCCAGAGTCTGAGGACGGGTAGAACGAGCCGGATGCTGGAAAAGGAGTGGGACCGCAGATGGTCGGCCTATACCGCCGACTCTTGCCATTTCCGTGAGCTAATCGGTTTCTCGGCTTTTCAGGCAAAACCTAAAAAAATATACTTATATAATCCTAGCTGATCCGTTTAATTCCGTTATCCGTTAAATGTTTATAAACTGTCTGCTAGGGTTATAAGACTGGTGAACGAATCTAAGCAGATAGAAAGCGCAGATTTCGGATTCGAAGAGAGTATACTCATTATAGAAGCTAGTATAGGAGAAGATACATACCTTCTTGAACATCCTTTAAAGGACGAGACTAACGAGAACCAATAGGTCGCCACTCGACGGAGGACCAAGTTATTTTCTTGTGAGAGCAGGTAGGAGCAGGTAGGAGAACCCGACCATAGATTGCTTTTAGCGTACCATTCTTTTGCTAGACACCTACGTGATATTCTAAATACCTCAACTGCCGTACCTATAAGGGTGGTCCCTTTAGTAGGACTAAGTAACAAAGGTATATTGTATCATTACTAGTCTGTCGAGACTAGGTTTGTGAATCGTGTCTAGACCTTTTTGAAAAATTTGCTATTTCTTCTCTTTACTATAAATAGAACCTCCTTGATCTATTATCCCGTGGGTCATCGCCGAGTTTTTTAATCATAGGACTATACTATTATCGGTCTATATTTAGAAGCGGTTTTTAATTAGTCCTATAAGTGCTTCCTTTATTTAGGGTCTTACTAGAGTGTGATAGTAGCGTTATAATCTCGCGGGGTAAAATAGCGATCGTCGAGGACCCTAGCTTAAGAGCCTTAGTAGTTAAAATGCCTTAAATAGTTGCCCCGGAAACTAAGCCTAGGTTCCTACTATGGCTTTTTCGACACGATCTAGAAGTCTTATAGTCAGCTATAGAACCCTAGTGAGCTTTAATGAAGGAAAATTTAGTAGGATAGTGGTAATAGTTGGTCTAACTTAGATTCCAAATCCTAGTTCTATAATATATGCCCTAATATTTCTGGATTGTTTTCTTCTCTAAATAAAATGGAAGACTTTATAGCCTAAATTTTAGAAACTGTTATAATAGTAGGACCGTGTAAATAGTGGAAGTTATATCTAGGACAATAGTATAACTACACCGTATATAGCTAAGGCCGGAGGGCCCTTCTTATTTCTAAGAGCGGCTCGGATAGTTCGACTCTAGTCGATACTAAGATATAACCGTATACTTTAATATAGATCCCGATGTAGGGTAGTCGATCACTTCCTCTATAATGAAACCGTAGATCTTATGCTTTCGCGCTAGCGCACTATAGGGCTCCTATATCAATAGGCACTTAGCTTTTAGGCTTATATATCGATATCGGCATAGCTACTTAGTAGGAGGAGTCACGCTTTTACCTCGTTTTAGGGCTTTTGATTGTCCCTAACTAAACCTTTAAAGTCGAAACTCCCTAGGAGGCTACTACAATTAAATATTCCTTCACTTTACCCGGCGTCTTACTAAATCCATATTTATTCACCGAACGGAAGGATTTAGTATAGTAAAAGACTATAAGCCCTCTCGGCGAGGTGTAGACCGCGGTACTACTATAACGAAACCCGGGACTAGCAGGGTATATGCCTCTTCGCCTTATTCTACTCGGTCCACGGCCTCTAGGTCTAAGGCGGAACGTAACCCTCTTAAGGCGGTAGGGAATCATAAAGGGCTGGTATATTATTCTCTATTTTTCCTTCACTTACTCGAGCTTCGTTATATTCTTTTACTTTATCCTATTAGTCGTTTATAACTACACCTTACTAACGCTAGCTTTTAGGGGCATCCTATAGCGAAAAGCACCCGAAAGAAAGACCATGAACCGACCTACCGAAAGTGCCTAGATGTGATAGACCATATTTAAAAGGAGTTCTAGCTAGCTCTTAAGGAGATAGACGAAGAAAGAGCCTATGATTCCTAGTCGATGTAGCGTTTGTATACTAAAAAGGTCTAGGAGACCTCGAAACTATAGGAGGCTATCATAGCAAAAGACAAAGCCTTAGGAGAGAACTAGAGGCTTAAACGAGAGCTCTGCCAATTGCAGTAGGCGTAGGAGTTATCTCACGCTACCATATAGGGCCTAGTCTCATAGCACGATATTCAGCCGGTCTTGTATTAAACGTATAGCGAGCTAGTATCGACGACTACTCGGTTCTGGAACACGATCGACGCTCTCCAGAACCGTAGACTGGTATCCTACTTGCCTAGCTCGGGAGGCATCTAAGGAACTTGGCCCGAGCAGGACGGCCCGCTTAGAACTCTAGGTCACAATGCCCTGCCCCAGTTTTCCACTCCGAGTGATTATCCGCTTGTAGCTCAGGAGGCGCTAGCTTCAAGCAACCAATACTAATCACTTATATAAAGCATGGTAAATTTAGCGTGTCCAGTGGTCCTAGCTTTACTACGTAGGAACCGGCTAGTCGGTTTATACAAGCACTACTAGATGGATAGCTCATGAGATAATCTTTAGTAACACCACCACCGTCCCATGACAACAGTAAATATAGAAAGTAAAGGTTGCGTCGATCGGTGTTCCGCCGTGGAAGGATATTGACGTAGATCCTTTGACGATTTGACTCGCTCCGCCAAGCGCAGCTTGGAAGGCAGAGAGAATGCTCCATGGTCGCTGAATGTGGTTAGCGGCAGGGCCCACAGCCCGGGGAGATGATGCGCTGATCCATCGGAAGCAACCGAATCTAACTAATCATACCCGTGGTCTCCACCCAGCATTCGATAGGCAATATGACTCGGCGACATTCATAAAGAAATTGGCTGTTTTCTTAGCGCTTGGTTCGCATATGAATTTTCTTACCACTTGGCAGATAATAGGGTTTCAAACGACAGCCTACGACACTAGCACGAACTACGGTATTTTTTAGTCCGCTCACAGTGGCCGAAGCTTAATTGAGCGGGCTATCCGCGGGTCATAAGATTTGAAATACTCTACCAAGCGTACGACAGCCAATCTATATCTCAAATTGATCCACCACTGAATGTGGACGTGAGGGTCCAGTGGGCTAGGGAGAGGGTAGTCGATAAAATGATACCCAGGCGCTCGAGAAACCTTAATGGCACGAATCAGTTTACAACTGTCACTCCAGAGAATTCGTCCCAGGGAACTCAGTTCGTTACACCGGAATTATAGTAAATATTTGTCTACTTTCCGCAGCCTTACCGTTATTTACAGCTTCCAGTCTGCCCCGGTGAGATATGGTTGGTCGCGAAGCACAATGCGATGGTGATACCTCAGCTAACAAGGCTTAAAACAGGCTCCGGGATATATTCTACAACCACATCATATTTCGATCCAGATCACTGCTGCGACCGAAGGGTTCGCCTAGTTGCATTATCCTCTGTATCATTAGAATGCTCCTAATGTCAACAGGTACTCGAAACTCTCGACCTCCACAACATCGACCACGACAATGTGGCTCCGGTCAATTGAAAACTCATGACTTCTATTGTCAATGTCGACTTGGAAAAGCGCGTAAGCACATCGAGATAAAACACGTACAACAAGTTGCCGATAGCTATTTGACAGGAGTGGAAAAAAGGCAAACAAGCTAAGGAGTCAAAGAAGTATTGTATTTGACCGGGCAGGTTGGAGAAAAGCTATGATTAGTCGAGGGTGGCTAATTGAGCATAACTAAATTAGTATATTCAGTGGTGCGCAACCAATACGCGCAAAGGCCTGTAATCAGAAGTAGAATTGGGTGCCCAACTAACATTGCCTCCACTAGTTTGTTGTAGAACATACTATCATGGGGATATGGATCTTTTGAGGCCAAACAACAGACCGAAATATTAAAGCTGGTTGGCAAAACACACAAGGCGCACGAGTATGGGAGGCGATCTAATGTGGACCCTGTAGTGGGAAGAGTTTTTCAAAATTCTTATGTACGCGTTAGTGGCATTCCCTGTGCCATGATACGAAGAGTGTCGTCTATGTTCCTGATGTCTACTTACTGATAGGGAAGATATCCGAATCGGCACGTGCCTCGATAGTCATTCCGGCAGCTGAGAAGGACCCCCGTAGAACTCGGAGTCTCCGTCGCCCTGTCTGGCAAATGGCAAGATCGTTAAACAAAGCAAGGCCATGCGCATGTTAGTTGGAAGGGAACTGTATATTAGAGGTCAAGCTTCCTTGTAGTCCCCCGCTTGTTCTTGTGCCGTATTCGTCGATAAGAAACACATTGACAGCAAATGCTTGCGTTGACGCTCTTGAGAGTCTATTGGACTCTCCGAACATCACTACCACGGATACAGTAAGAGAAGCGCCATGCTGTATGGTGAGAGGGGCTCCCGTGAAAATTTGATAGTTGAGTCATAACCAAGCGAACATCCCTGCCCTTACTAGGCTCCAACATCATCTGCTGCTTTTCGCGTCTTTCGCCGGTGTGCGGTGGAAAGAATTTCTATAAGATAAAGTCTGATAGGGCAGGTTACGCTAAGGGAGAACGCAGATAGATAGCAACTAACTGAACCTGTCTTAACGCATAACCAATGTGTTCATTATCGGACTTCGACTTTGCTTTTGTAAAAAAATCAAAAGGGTGGGAGTGATCGGAAGTTTCAGCATGAAAGAGGCTGTGTGTGGCTTCCATGATTGTAGGCTGTACAACTCGTAGTAAAATACTACGTAGGTATCAAGGTCGTTCCAGCTTCTTCAAATCCCGTTCAAATCCCGACCCGTACATGTTATTTCGTGAATCTGGAATTCAGCGCCAATCGCTTTTCCGGCCAATAAAGTCATTTTCATATGCAACTTGAGGTCGCTGCATCCGCATTTTCGTATTTGTGTTCGTTCCATGACCTTCAATAATTGAGGCGTCCAAATCGAGGTATCTCCACACTAAGCCAGCGTCACGGACAGTAATTATATGTTCGGTATAAAAAGGATCGCCCCCGAGAAACTTAAATTTTGAGCAATGGGCAGACGATATGCGTTAGCAGGTTCGAAGAGAGGTACGTTCCGGTTTGCTTCTCCAGCCGGTTTATTGTGGGACCATCTCTGCGGCCCCACAACCCGGCAAACCAAATTTCGAGCCCTTTAGTAATCACCCACATGTGGTCGACCAGAGAAGGTAGCACCGTTTGCAAATCGAGTTCCCGCCCCGTTGAGAATAATGGCGCGTCGTGAGACAGGCCTCGCTTAGCTGTATTGATTATGATACCCGGGAGCTGTACGAATTATCCGCTAATCTATGAGATTTTCAAATTCACTATAACCCAAGAACACTGTATCATGTCTAGCGCCAACATGTGTGCGGTTGGGCGAGATAGACGGAAAATCAGTCATTTAGGGGCTAGAAGGCATGTCCAAATACGTTCTTATTACCCCCGCCCGGCTGCGAGGGGTACCGTGTACTTGGTAATTGAGCCTTCCTATGATGTGTACGTTACTCTACATATATTCGTCAAATTGCCATTGCATTCTACCCAAAGTGCATGTATATGGTGGAAGTAAGTTTATATCCGGCGGCTCAGATGGCATTGCTAAAATACAGTATTATTAGAACCAAACATATAATCAACATCAACATCTCCGCCTAAATGGTCTGACTAAGACTCAACTGTTCAACGCACTCAAAGAAGAGCCCCAGCTGTACAAAGACCAGAAGTAACACCAGCAACTTTACCGGACAGTTTCTGAGCGGTGCCAGTGCAAATAGGAGAAGTAGAGCCGACGTGGTTGCAAAAGAGCTACTCCCAGAGCCAGCGATCGACTTACAAGGAATAGGCATATGTTCTTCTTGCCAGCCATACGCACAGCAGCCATACCACTCAGAGCTCTATAGCAGTATTCTCTTCAATCTATCAATACAAGCAATACCAGCTCTACAGGGAAGGTGTGAGGAAGCACATAACAAAATTCGAACGTGAAATTTAATGTAAATTACCTCGACGATAGCAGGACCAGCAACGATATTGTCATCAATCGCCTGCTTGTCCCTTAGTCAGGACGACGTAGCTCTGTCCGGCAACGCCTTTAGGAACAGTGACGGGGAACTTTCTATCACCTATAGACTTGAAAGAAGCCTAAACTGGACCGGTGACGGTAGTGAAGGTGGGATGAACGTCGCTAGTGTTTGTGTTAAAGCCGCCGCCGGCTATCAGATTTACCTACGAGCATATTATTACGGCGTCTATCGAGCTTATCGTGAGCGCAAGGAAGGCCTTCACGGGTAGCGCGCCGTTAGTGGAGGGATAGGATACGACGAAGGGAAAGGTAACGGTGTACATCTCATCGAAATCTAGAAGGTTGTCGAAGGCCTAGAAGAAGGAAACTTTGCCGAGCGCGGTGCGTATATACGCGCTATATCGGGCTCTTGTGGTGAGGATGCTAGCGGCCGCTATAAGGTAGGTTTCGCTTATAGTAGAGGCTATAGCTCCGAGGTAGGCACTAATATAGATATCTAGAGAGGTTATTAGTAGTTGTTGTTAGTGTGACTAGACTTCTTATTACACTTAAGAAAGCTGATAAGGGCTAGGAAGTTATTAATATCGGTGGATAGGAAGTTGTAGGTGTAGCGGGCAACGGGAAAGGCACCGGTAACTAGAGAATGTCAAAATATTGTTCTTTGTTTCGCGATTTGTACTATAGGGACATACATTTAAGCGCGGACGTTAAGAAATCCACGTGCTCCTTCTCATCGGAAGCAACCTCATTTAGGTGGTATAGAAAGGGACCTTAATGCCGGCCTTAACGAAGTCCTCCTGAGTGTAGATTTTAGGACTCTCCTCACAGAAAGACGCCCAGAGATGCTTAAGGGTAAGAGTATAGTTGAAGATATCGGCTAAAGAAGATGCTTATTAGAGGATGAGCTGTCTATTGATTTGATAGATACGTGCCGTCTCTAATAGCACGCCTCAATACTAGACTTCCGCAAAGCTCGAAAAGCCCGAAACCCGACCCGACCCGGCCCTTAAAAGGGTCGGGTTTCGAGCCTAAGGTCAAAGCCCACAGCGAGTTTCGGGCTTTAGGCTTGGGCCCACAGCTCGAAGGGGGGGGGGGCCCCCGAGCCCCCCCTACGACTAAACAGTGCAAACATGCCAATTTCTCGTGACTACACAAATAATATAGGAATTCCCAGTAATTTTGAGTATTTCGATTACATCGTTCACTTCAAATTCTATAAATCGTTAATTCGTTCACGCATATATCAATATATTATGATTAAATCTAGTGTAAACTAATAAGACTAATATATATCATCCTCTATATGCTTCCTTTTCCTCCCTGACATACGTGGCTAAGTACTATAAATTAGCAATGGAGGATCGCTAGCATTATTATCACTAGTATTATCATTATTAATATCAATCAAACCCCCCGAGCTCTTAGGCTATTCTTCTATATCACTAATCTATTCAAATTTAATATTATTAAGCTTCTCGTCCTTTTCCTCTCTTAATGCTTCGATCTCATTCAAAGAGAAGAATCGTTTAAGCTCTTTTACCTCATATAATTCAAGGTCAAATCTTAAAGAATAAAGGAATAGTATCAACTCTTCAATAGTCTTAGACTTTATACGACCGCGGCGATAATAGTAAATATCGCGAGTAGTGTTAAATAATCGTTCTACACCTACACTAGTTGCTAGAATTGTAAGAATATCCCGCGTAAGCGAAGTAATCGTAGGAAAGCGACCGTGGTTCTCTCGCTAAAAGGGTAGCGGCTCAGAATCAACAATATCTATATAGAATTAGTAACGAATATTCGTCGAAATAAGATTAGAAGAAGAGTATAACTTACCACTATTAAGATACTAGGTTATCTCGTCACTAACCGGCTTCGCTTTAGGTTTCTTTAGGCGAAGTAGATTATAAAGAGCTATACTTAGCCTTAATCTAGGAGAGGAGACTAGTAGGCCTTAACTAGTAGTATAACGCTCTTAGTAAGGTAAGAGATTATCTTAGAATAAGGCTCGATATTTATCACGCTATTCCTTCGTCCAATCATCGGAGAGAAAGAATTGGAACCTATTATCTAGCGCTAGTATAGTACTAATCGTATAAAGGTGATCACGATTATGATCTATCTGCGAATAGTACTTATCAAGCTTTAATCGGCTAGCCTTAAGGGAGGAAAGTATCTATTATTTCTATAAGACACGCTTTCGTTAAAGCTACTTAATAGACTTCTTAAGGTACTCAAATAATATATTATAGATCTGGAATACTAGATATATAGTTATATCTCGAGTCTTTAAAAGCGTAAGAGTGTATTTATAGAATGGCTTTATAAGATAAAGAAGGTAATCGATCTAACGCTATTCGTCGTTATTAAGTGCTATCTCCTCGTAATTATAGTCTATATAGAATGTACTAAGGAAATCACGGAGCCTCTTTACCCGGCGAAGTATAAGAAACGTTAAGTTCTACCTAGTCTTTATATCCTAAAGTGGTATAAGTGCCTACTCTAAGGGCTAAAGACTAATAAAAGCTTCGCGACGTTAGGGACTAGCCCGGATATAAATAGTAAGATACCGTACCTTATTTAAAGTATAAGATATACTACGATTTTTGCTTTAGGCATTTGCTTTCGCGAGTATTAATTAGCGATCAGACCATTTAGTCTTAGTTGTATTATTCTAAGGGACTGCTTTTAAGCGATTAAGAAGTTGGTTTAGACTTAATTGGATAACATATATAAGATAGGGTATTCGGATAATATAAATATCGCTCGATAATGCCTATTATAGCGAGTTAATAAGGGTTTTATTATTCGATATATTATCCGTGGTTAACCTAAACATACGATCCTAGATGTTATAATCAGTAAGTATCTCTAAGAGGACACCACTTAGATTAGCACTAGTGTGAGCACCTTCGAGGGGTTTAAACCTAAGAAGCACCTCCTAGTAGGACCAATCAATATTAATGAAATAGCTAGTGATAGCTATAAATACTTATCCGAATAGTGAAGTCTAGTAATCTAATATAATTGAAATTTTTGTATCTACTAGAAGCAGTTTAAGTATAGAGTGTTAACGTTCTTTTATACGAGCAGATAGTCGACGCCGAACTATATTAGTAGAGGGGATAGATAGGAGGCTTAGGGCCGAGTGTGCTTATAATATTATCCGTCGAAACGTTAGATATTCGATAAGGTGAAAGGGAAGTCGATTGATCGTGATAAACTGTAATAGATTGTCCTCCTAAGCTGCCTCGGAGAATGGCTCTCGGATGGTATTTTCCTATTTTAATTATATTAGTGGTACGGACCGTACTAGAGGGGTATCTATACTATTAACTAAATAAACTTATCGAGTCGCCCTCGTTGCTAATCTCCACTTATAGCCCTTTTATAGGCAGAAGTCCGAAGATACCTAGTTATAGTAGTTATACTATAACGCGTATCCTTCCCGTTCGTATCTTTTTTGGCTATATAAGGATACTTAAGGATCGTAGAGTAATACTTATATATAACCTTTAGGCTGCTATCGCTACTATAGGCTACCTAGGTAAAGTGCTCCTAGATATATAAAAGATGATTTGAGTGCTATACGACCTTACCCTTTAATCTATAATCAGTTTGTAACCACTACTCTACCTATTCTTAGTGATTCATTCTATTATATAAGAAGTATAACCTTTTCCGATTAGGTCCGACACGTTTAAATCGTTTAAGCTAGGGGAGTAAGGGAGGGTCGTCTAGTCGAAGAAAAGCCGGTATAGAGATATCAAAAGTCTATTAGCTTGTCGATAGCGTAGCTAGGTAATTAGAGGGTATAAGGTAGGATAAGTTATTATAGTCACCTCCGAATTAGGATAATATAAACTCGGACTGCTGACTTTAGGATATCGTAGTGTTAATAAAACCTATAACTATAAGGGCTTTTAAGAATCTATAAAGGAGTGTTGATACGTTATAAGAAGCTCGACCACCTAGAAGTGTTACTTAACTAGTTAAATCAATAATCGATAGATTAAAATAGAGGGTGATAATAGTAATAGATGATTAGTTAAATTGTCTATAATAAGTGGGACCGGCTCGAAGAAAGCCCACAAAGCTCGAAGAAAGCCTATAAAGCTCGAAAAAAGCCCATAAAGCTCGAAAAAAGCCTATAAAGCTCGAAAAAGAGCCTATAAAGCTCGAGAAAAGCTTATAAAGCCCACTAATAACCCGTAAAAAGCCTATTCCCGGCCTATTCCTAGCTCGTTAGAAGTTGATTTTCCTTAAATATTTTAACTGATTAGCTATAAGAAATTATTAAATATAGGTAGCTTATCTAGAACCATTAGGACTAGTAATCTAAAATGTTCCTAGAAATCATAAAGGTATAGACTTTCTTTTCATATAAAATTCGAATAAGTCAAGCCACTTATAATTGATATTGATCTAGGATTGATACTCGACCAGGAAGATATATATGGTTCCTAGTACAGAATATATATCTCAGCAGGTATCAACTCATAAGCGTAGAAAATTTCTAACAAATTGATCTATATAGTTATAAAGCTTAGTTATTATACTAATATATCAAAGATAAACATCTATTCACTTAAATTTCCAAATATTTCACCTTCCTAATTATGATAATGGAGTAGAATTCCATGTTTAAACCAAAACATAGGTAAAAGACGGTCATTTATTTGGGTGATTCAGCCATTTTATAAATGCTAAGACTATGGTTTATATAATTCCGAGCCCAGGGGGGGGGGCCCGACGAGCCCCCCCCTTCGAGCCGGGGTCCGGGTCGAGCCCAAAAAGTTCGACCCCTAGCTCGTTGAGGGTCGGGTTTCGAGCCCGGACCTTGGGCCCAAAGTTGGGCTTTGCGGAAGTCTACTCAATACAGGCCGGCGTCGCGTTAAAAGCACCGGTGAGGTGAAGATTGGTCAACTTTATTATGTGGCGTAGGAGCGCTTCGGTTGCGGAATGGAGGTGTGGCTCTAAGTGAGGATGGTCAATCTACTTCGCAAGTACAGGGACACATTTGATAGACGGTCTGCCAGAAATTTGGGGACCTGATGCATGAGCGCTGGTTTTGAGCTCAGGCATCAGGATTGTATGGCCATACAGAGACTAGGTCATTATTCTCCTTGTTTTGTAGGTCTTCTACCTTATATATTGTTGGAACCCCAGGCGTAAGACTGAGATTGACGGTAGGTATTTCAAATTGAGAGGTAAATGTTTAAAAGAAGGCTCAGACGGGCGTCAACAATAATTACGACAGGGACGAGACGAAGGCCCAGGCGTCACGCGATGTCACCTGCGGGGCGCACTGTGGATCAAACATGAGTACATAGAGCACCATATCCAGGCCGATTACGCCAAAGGGGAATATAATGGCATAGCTTTGCAGGTAAGAAGTTTAACGAGTGCACGGGCGATTAGTCTGGGGTCGTGAGCGAGAGAGAGAGCGAGAGAGAGCGAGAGAGAGAGCGAGAGAGAGCGAGAGAGAGACCGAGAGAGAGCGAGAGAGAAAAGGCGGGGAGCGAGCCAGACTAGGACCGAGAGCGAAAGCTAGTATGAGACCAAAGCGGAGGGCTCCACTGAAGAACTAAGTGGCGGCGCACACAAACAAAGATTTTGGTTACCGGTATTTGTAGTTTTTCATCAAGTGATTACTCGTATTCGACTAGCTAGCTGGGCCGCTTTATTCGTGTTGATACGTAGTTATTCTGAAATTTCGCCAAAACTGCTAGTATTTCATTATACAATAATGGTCTGAATTTAACAACCTGGTGGGACACAGTTAGTAAGCAGAATGCATAGAGAAAAAAGTCACATGTTCACAGGGTACAAAGACAGTATCATCCCGTATCTTGACAGAAGCCCATCATGTCAAGGCAGACGTCCACAAAGGTAATTTAAGCTACAGTGTCTCTTTTTTATGTGGCATTGACATGCTAATAATGTACTAGAAGCTGCGAAGAACTAGATGGGCGGACATGGACGTGAAATTGCGATATGAATGAATGATGCATTAGAAATAATGACGGCGCCAATCAGGCAGAAGAAGCGGGGTTTGAAATCGAGAAGATTTACCTAACGTATCGACCTTTGCCAAATCAAAACCCCACACATCATCTGCGGAGCGGAAAATCTGTTCGACGTTCACAACTGGGTTGAGTCGAGTTACCGAAGCAGGATACTTTCGGTTGATGGAAAAGAAATGTGTTCAGTCTGTTCTTTAACTGTCTTAAGAACAAAAGCGCAATTGGCAATTGATAATGATTTACAGTTTTGTTTCATAACTGAATGGTACACTGAGGACTTAAGCCGCATACCGCAATGGTTTCAAGGCACGGCATGTGAAACGGGAATACAGAGTGCTGCAAAACTTGATCACGTTGAAAGCCAATATGGGTGCTGGTAATTGAGAATTTGTGCCGGTCGATGCGAAATCCCAGCTTGTTCGCTGCATCAGAGCGATGAGTTGCCAGTGGGTTTTCCAGCCTGAGGGATGAAGTGAGTGCTGCCAGCTATGTTCCCGCGGCGATTGTTATCCGGATGTGATTCAATCCTCTGCTCAGGCTTATCCGCTCCGGGATTGTGGATTCCTGCAGGCTTTCCAGCCTGAGGCATGAAGGGATTGCTGGCAGCGACATTCTCGCGATGACTGCTATCCTGATCTGAACTCACTCTGGGGTCCAGCGTGTTAGCAATTCCATTATTGTGAAGACCACCTTTGCCACCTTTGCTATAATTGTGTGCATATCCTAGATAAGCGTCTAGGGCGTTCTGGCTTCCTAGAAATTTAATTAGACATGATAAGTGTATACAATAACTGAAGCACAGAGGTGAACTATACCGCTATCGACTCGAGGGTCAAGTTTATTAGCCAGCTTAGAGTGGTGAGGTCCGCCGTTTCTCGACTAGTTCGATATAGCTAAGTGTGGTGCCCCGCAGTGGTTATCAACACGGGATAAAGTGACTACGCTCATCCCCTAAGCGGCATTATATGTCTTTTAGATCGTTTACCGATTACGTAGTGGTGATATCGGCAAATTCATAGGAAAATCATTAGGATCGCTAGCTTAGTCATATAGAACTAAATCTACCAAATTCGTAGATTATTAGCCCCTAGTGGGCTTTGCTAGCCTAGAAAAAATTTTCCTATTATATTTCTACTATCGAACCATATGTATAACTGGTTCGTAGTTAGTCCGTAAATAGTATCTATATACACCCGCGCGGTTATCGTTAACCCTAACGCGAGACCGGTCTTATCAAAGTTATAAATATTGTCGGGTCTGTTCCAAAATGGAGGATAGTTTCTAAATAGATTAAACAACTCTTAATGATTTTCGAATCTTCACATTTCTCACGCTTATAATTATAACGTTTCGAGAATCGTGAGGAAAGAAGAGGGTATAGTTTCATAAAGTTATATACACATTTTCGGCGACTAAAAGAATCGGGGTAGTTTAAAGTAGGTTCGCAGTTCCTCGTATAGTAGAAGGCCGTAGGGGGCTGCTCCGCGTGCATTAAGTAAGAGGATCTCCTTGGCCAGAGTCCGTTCGCGAATTGGGTCATAATTTAAGAGTATCGGGCACGACTTATCACGGCCGGCTACGCACGAGAAAGCATTAAGATCCGCGACCTTTTAGAAAACGTGTTCGGGTAGTTAGCCGAATTATTATAGAAAACGGAACCTAAAATAGAATTATATGGCTTAATAATTGGTTACTTTCAGTACGTAGCGAGGATGTTCGATTAGTGGCGCAGAATAGGTGTGGTAAAGGCTATATCGCTGTTACGAGGAAGTTTTAGAAAGAGCACTCCTCTCATTCTTTCTTTGTATAATCTAGCAAGAATAAAGGGAAGACTAACTTTACGCACACTGCTCTAGTAATACACTTTGTCGTGTATAGCTAATCTCAACTAAATAGCCCTACTAGAGAAAGTGTTAAACTATAGAAAGTTATATAAATTCATTAATAGGTAGGTGTATCATCCTCGCCAACTTTATCGCGGCGCGCTAGCTATCTTAAAACAAGCAAAAGCGGCAATAGCTAGTCACACCGCGCTTAGAAATGTATCTATACTAGTCCCGATACGACTCGAGAGTGAGTCGTCGTTTACCGTATCGCGCGGTATTAGATTAAACGTTATTACAATTGCCGACTATTTCCATAAGCCGGAATAACTAATACATCGGCTATCCTAAAGAAATGCTCGAATAGAAGTTTTGAAGTCGACGATAGGGCGAACGTCAAAGTGAGAGAGTACAACTCTAGAAGTCGATAGCGGCGTCTGTGACCGACAGCGTGATCCCGACTCCGGAATCCTCCTACGTCGCCGAGAAGATCGTGTGCGAAACACTGGTGAATGAATATACTCGCCGCAAGTTTATTACCGGTCTCACACTGCGGTTCCCTACCATCTCTGTCCGACCGGGTGCGCCTACTGCTGCAGCTTCGTCCTTCCTATCTGGCATGATCCGGGAGCCCCTTGATGGCAAGAAATGTGTGATTCCCATTGAAGACCGACAGTCCAAGTCGTGGCTATGCTCGCCCAAGACCCTCGTGGGAAATCTCCTCCTCACTCTCCGTCTTCCTGCCGACTCAGTACCCCCGCATATTCGCCAAATTAATGTGCTTGGAATCTGTGTCACAGTCCAAGGCATGATGGATGCTTTGGAAGCAGTGGGCGGTGCAGATAAGGTGGGCTCTGCTCACAGAGAAGGAGAACTCTGCACTGGTCCCGATTCTGAAATTATGGCCGACGCAGTTTGATAACACTCAAGCCATCTCCTTGGGGTTCAAACGCGACGAGTCTTTTGAGCAGACCGTGCAGGATTATAAACAATCATGGACACAATAATTATTATTTCAATTTAAAAAACGACTTCAATGATATCATTTATTAGTCAATTTCTGAACCTCGTCATTTTGCCTACAAACAGCGTCAAAAAAGGCATAGTAGATTTTTGATATAGACCAGGATTGTCCAAATCAGTCAAGACCAGTTGTCAGCCCAAGTCACCACATGCCGCCCGCTTTTCCTAAACCCACCTCCCTTCAACTCTTGGGGAAAGCGACTTTTGTGTGAGCTATTATATAATCCCCCACTCCGAATAATAAACTGTTCCGACACTTCAACACAACTCTCCCTTCTCGTGTATAAAGGCGTGCCAGTAGACTTTTCCAAATACCGACACACAGCGCTGCACGCACTCTACCCCAACGGCCAATGCGATTGGCTTCATGCTGTCGGCGCACATCCATTCTTTAAATTCCGAAAGAAAGACAGCGAGAACCCCATGTCGGAGCCGCCAATAGCTTGGATCCCTGTATGTACAGTGCCGGACTCTTGAATCGAAGGCACAAATCATTTTTGCGTGTGCTTGCACGTCTGCGCAACAGCAATAGTGGTCGAGACTGGAACTGCCAGAACTGGGTTGGAGAGGCTCTGACTGAGCTCGTCAAGATTGGCTGTTTGACTAAAGAAGAGCGCGCAGCGGCGATTGGTGAAATAGTGGAGACTATCTTGGAGAAGACGTGAGTTCTATTTCGAATAATTGTTCTATGAAGAAAATTATATCGACTAATATGGACTTATTGCCTGTGCATAGGACGGGATGTATTAGCCTACATGACTTTCTTTCTACTCTTCCAGGGTTCTCGGCTTTGTATGTGAATTTATGCCATATCACGATGTGGAAGAAATCCATCGTTAAGAGACACTGGCAGGGACAAAGTTTCTTTGGTGATTTCAATAATGATATTCATGATCTCATATCTCTTAATACATCGTTGGTCAATGGAACATAAACCGACTGCACAGATGCAACTGGCACATAAAGCAAAACCTCAGACCAGGGATATCATTTCCAGACCTGCGATTCTCTTAGCACACATTCTGTAACTCGAATCAACAGCTCGCCCAGACCTGTCCGTCGATGGCAATAAGCCGATTAAACAATTGGTTCCTCGTCCCCATGGCAGTGAGTTGATATGATTGCTCTGGCTTCGTGCCAGTGATGAGCAAACCATCAACCACCTCCTTACTACCAAGTGCCCAGCCAACAACCAATTTCCCCTTCCATCCCATACCGCCTAACTTTCGCATCTCCTGGATATCAGTCACCGGGATAGTGAACAAAACCGATCCAACCTTGCGACTTTCCAAATGTGCGTCTCCATGCTGCGGTATATCGGTCGTGAAATAGAGCAGTGGAGGCTCCTTGGTTGAGTCGATAATCACGGTACCGCGCTTGCCGTCGCATCGAGCGTCAAATGCCACGGGTCCAGCCGGTGTTATCCTCTTCCCTCTATCACGTAGGACACCGACCCGATTCTTGGCGTGGTGTGAACCGATTGCTGCTCGCAAGCGATCAATTCCTCTTTTGCTCTCGACACCACTGGCCGTGGTTCCTCGAAAGAAGCCCAAGATGCTGGACCCCAGTGTCCTTTTGTGGCCCTTCTCTGGAGAAGCTTGGGCCTCCTGGGCATGGTCTTCAGGCTTGACCAGTGCAGCTTGTTTGATTTCCTCGTCAGTAGCACCTAGATTCAATTCCTCTTGATTTAAAGAAGCTGGCCGCGAGGGTACTTTGTCTTGTGAGGTTGGAGGGGGCGGAAGTGGTGACGCATTAGCCTCGCCGATGCGGAGGAGAGTAATGGCTAGCTGAGCATTTGTTGGAATACCTTTTAGAACGGAACTATTGAGAGTTAGCATTGTGAGTACATGGAAGGCTTGAAGTCATACTTTTGCAACTGAATAAGCTTCTGCCAATTCGGGATGCGGCGATTCAGATACACAACCCCTCGTCTGATGACAGGATCCCCAAAGAAGGCGAGGCCGATCAAAAGTGTACTGAGCTTCATGAAAACGTAGCAAGAAGTCACCATCGAGATTAGGAATGCTGGGCCCAACACCGCCATCAGGCGCAGACGAGGACTCAGTTGAGGAAATGGGGCCGTTGCGGATAGAGCACTAGACAAAATAAAGTTAACTCGAAGCCATGGGCAATAAAACCGCAACCTCTTTACTCACTTGCCAAACTTCTCATAGGTATCCGTAATGTCGCTTATCATCTGCATTGAAGAGTTCGCAGCGTCCATCACGCTCTGTTTCATAGGCTGTCGTGTTTTGTCATGGGAGTCTGCCGGTACCTTTCCATGGGCGGCGCTTTGCGCATCGGCAGTAGTTGCAACAATATCCATTGCATCTGGGACATCTTCTTCTAAGGGTGCATCGTCAGGGACCCCTTGATCATGCTTCCCGACTGCGCTTCCCACAGCCACACTGGCAACGCTTGCGACAAGATTACTAGCCTCTTGCTCGGCTGCCTCGCCTTTGAATTTCTCAGGGGCCCCAGTAATACTGTCATCAGATCCAAGGATTCCCGCCTTTGGCTTTTGTACACCACCGGTATCTTTGTTGACAAGAGGAATTGGCGCGGGAGGGAACATGAGCGATCGACATGGCGGGTAGATCACCAGGGCAAGTAGGGTGACCAGCATAGTTGGAACGAGTAGATCGAGAAGCCATGATAAGGCGTAGACCTACATCAAATCAGCAACGGTACAAATATATTCTATATTTCTCTAGGATGGAGACATGCCATGCAAAAGGCAGCGGTTCGTCGCGGCTCCTTCCAAGACCGTAGTCGAGCAATGTGTTTGATACAATTGGTCAATCCAACAATAACAGTTGTGTAAAAGCGTTCAAGTGTAGCCCTGAGCCTATCTGGTGAGAATTCATCGTCGTCTTTTCGCGTGAGATCTAGTCGCTGCACGGGAGCATCGGGAACTGCTTTGACTCGATAGACTTGCTGAATGCAAAATGACAAGGTCAGTTTCAAATCCTCATACATGTTCATGTGATATGCTAAGTACATACCTTGTCAAACCGTCTAATGAGCATCCACAAATCCTCATTCGATAGTCCGGCCACTAGAGGTTCCTCGGTGGCACCTGGAGATCCACCCCATCCGATATTGGTAAGTTCTGTCGTGTCGCCAGCTTTTTGTGAGAGGCCTTTCTCGTCCTGTTCTACCTGAGACAGCACATGGCTCTCGGTTGGTCCCTCTGGGATTTCAGGATTCGTAGTGAGATTGTTGTCGGCCTTAATTGTAGTAGCGTCGACCGAAGCGGGTGGCATTGCCCCTTTACCGGTTGCAGACATGCCTGAGATGTTGTAGAATATCCAAGGTTTTCATTAGGGGTTTGTTATTCCCAGATCAACCCCAATGAGAGAAAGGCTATCCAATGGGTGTTGAAACCTGTCTTGGATATGTATATCCTGCGGATTGTCGACGTCATCTTCGAATCATTAACACAACCAAAGTTGGAAGCAAATTGTTATTAGTAACAACTGTGATATTATGTAGTCAAAAGAAAAAAGAAAAAAGAAAAAAGAAAAAGAATATCAGTTTGGCTTTATTACTGAGGTAACTAAAAAGGCTGCACAAGTGTCATCCATAATTTTCTGACGATGACCACTCACGATAGGACAGAGAACATCAGCAGCAATAGGAACGAAACAGAGGTTGTAGATGACCGCTCAGCCGAAGTTCATACGGGCTCGATTGAACACACGGCGACTAAGCAGGACTAGCTGCAAAATCGTACTGAGACCTGACTTGAGGAGGATGAAGCTGGCAGAGTTGGTAGCAACGTCGGAGCCAGATGCCATGGCGATGCTCACATCTGCTGCTGCCAAAGCAGGCGAGTCATCCACTCCATCCCCGACGAAGGCGACGATAGGACGTGGTGGATTTGAGCTCGGTGTAGTCTCACCATCTGCGGGTGTTGTATTGGAAGAGTGATTTTGAATTTGACGAACAAAGCTGGCTTTCTCCGCTGGCAGGACGTTGGCCATCACCTTAGAGCGTGGGATGTCTAGCATGTCTGCGACGGCATGGGCGGTGGTTTGGTTATCACCAGTGCACATGAAGACATCAACATGACGCTTCTGAAGCTGAGAGATTATATTGATGGCTTCCGGGCGAATCTTGTCTGGGGTGGCGAAGATAATGGCAGGTATGAACTTTGACGGTTCGGTGGATGGAGAGTGTACTTGGCGGATTGAGAGTACTGCAGTCGACTTGCCTGCTGACTGGTATTTCGCCAGCAGGTTGGAAACGGAGTATGTGTCTGTTTCGGGGCTAGACCTCGCCATTGGGCCGTCCACCTCCATCGGATAATGTAAGTTTCTTAAACAGGGGGTTCAATTTTTGGAAATCTATCACTGTCACCTACCCCCAATGTCCACTAGTATAGTAAGTAATTGATCATAATAAAGACGGATCCTCGAATGTAGTATCATTAATATGTCGTGATAATAAATTTACTGATGCGACTGGTAGACATTATATTCTGAGCTGTTTTGTAGTTCCAGCATATTTTGTAGTTATACTATTTACACGCAATACAGACGCATCACTATTTCTATGTATTTCGGAGCACACTTTCAATTTCACTTAGACTCGATAGTCCATTGCTTTTAGTAGGCTTGATTATAACAGAACACATCCATTGTATATCTTTCTGCTCAAATAACCTGGATACGTAGTACCATAGGACATATAAGTGCGTGGCTACGTGACCGAAGCGCTTATTAGTAAGCGACCCATGGGCCCATTAAATGCCGCGCTGCGGTCGCTCGCCCGCCCGCCCGCCCATAGACTCAGTGCGAATCCATGGGCCTATGGCCCGTGGCGAAGTCTATCTCTGTCTCACGGACGTAGTACGGAGGTTTTCTTGCCATCTCACCAACGTGATAAAATGTATCAATCACTATAGATTCTATTTCGTAATGATCGCTCGGTGAAGTTGGCAGACAGCCTCAATCCGATAGGGATAGTAGATCCAGTGGTTCGACTATGACCAAGCAATACGCCCAAGACCCACGTGTAGAAGCATGTGATGAGGTGCCAAACGATTGACTTGAGTAAAATTAGCCATACGGTAGGCTTTATGCCTTGCGAAGTCAAAGCCATCACGTGAGGCGGCGATTGAGTCACTCAACCTTACCCTATTTCAGCTCTTATATCCCAGAGAGCGTAAGAATCAAAGTAATTTTATCGTAGAGATAACCATGTTGCTGAGAGATTTGGACAAGCAAGCAATCAAGAATACCCGGTTGGCTCCTACTATACCTCGGTAACGACGGATCATATTTCAACTAATCCCGGATCGAAGTGACGGCAATTGCCTTTTGGGAAGTGGTGTCCTAAGTTAATGCAATCAACTATATTCTGCTGATAAGGGAACACGGTTAAAACCCGATTGAAACCCTATTGGGTTCTAGTAGTGCCGTCTGAAACGAATTCCCGTTAGGTGATATCCCCGTAGGAGTGCTAGTTCGCTCGTAGTCGTAGTAGACAATCCGGCCATCCTTCCAAAAGTAACTATCATATAAGCGTTGATTAACGGTGGAAAATTTGCTCGAGGATCTAGGGGATAGTCTGAGAGGTCCCAAAACTATTCTGATTCGATGTTATTTCGGACACCAAAATTTTCATATGGCTGCCTGTTCGAACAGTGACATGCCCACGTGTCCTCCGCAGCGCGGTGAGCTCGACGAACATATGATTTATTCTCAAAAAAGCCGTCGAAATAGGGATGTAGGGAACCCGGATTTCCTGATAAGTGCGTGATATGCTAGGAGACGATATAAACGGATAAAGGATACGCGCGGTCGACTCGACTAACCTACAGCTACAGTGACACCCAGGTTAAATGGTCTTTGCAGGTAGTGATTCGGCTTGGATAGGAAATACGTGCATAAGAACCAACAGGGAAGAACCAACCGGGTACACCACAACACTTTTGACAGCCCTCATAATACAGCTTCCTGTATGCTCGAGGTGATTCTTGGGCAGTGAGCTCTCATTGGCTTGCCTGTGCCCCGGTCTTACCCTCTCGGTTTGTACCTAAGATAAGCAATGTCAGATTGTAGGCTAAGAAAGAGAAGACTTTGCGTCTTCCTCTCCTTGCAGGTGGACTTATGCTAACGGTCTGACTGTCTGCGGAGGTACAGCTCACCTGCCATAAAGAAGGACAGAACATCATCATTTCCCTATATCTTTTGGATTCTAGGCCTAGGAAGCCACCAAATGTCATCCGAAGATAACGAGGATCACGCATTCGATACCAGCAGCCTACGCCACTTAAAGATATTTGAAAGGTTATATGCTTAGCCACAGGTATGATTCGGGTAGTGGTATAGGCTGATCGGAGTTCAAGAGTTATATCACGTAGATAAATCGAACAATGACCTAACACAGAATCAATAGGGAAAGAGGCCTATGTACGCGATACGAACTTTCTGGTGACTCATCGTCGATAGTCGTCATATGGAAGGGACAGAGAGCATGCAATCGTAATTGTATAGGGGAGCTCGAGTAGACAAGACATCTGTTCGCGTGGTATCCGACTAGAGTGATAGAAATGAGGGTGTCCTCCTATTGTACGATCCGAGTCAGCGAGGATTGATCTAGTTGGACGAGTTATCGTAGCGTACCTATTTATAGAAATCCTAAAGTGCGCTTGAGACGGGACAATCAGTTTACGTAATGATTATATCGGCTTCATAACTAGATCACTTATAACTCTCTATAATATAGTCACTAGCTATACCACGTCGCGTTTAAGCTTATCGCGATCTACACTCGCTTTAAAAAAGCTACGCTAGGGTGTATAAGACAGTTTATTAAGATAGTAAACGCGCGTGATAAACCCGCTTGCGATAAATATTGCACTTCCGTGGTGGATAAATGTGGCGCGATGCTAGAGGTTTAGGAACTCTACAATAGTGCGAAGGCGGTAGGGACGAGGGCGGAAGACGCGATAGAGCACGCTCGTCGGCCGCCACCTTAGTCTTATCCTCGATCTAGCGGAATTAGGCCACTCGCTATAGTATATTTCACCGTCGATAATAGGGTGCTCCTATAATAGCGTGAAGGTGTTAGTGGTGTCGTGATTTTAGGCACAAGGCTTAGTATATTTAATCGGACCGGCGTAGCAGAAGACGCGATAACTCACTATTAGGAAGGACGGACGCCTCAAGCTTCGATACGACTAAGCTTACACTTGAATTTCCGCACCCTATTGTTAACTCGCTATCTTAGTTTGCGATCTTCCACCTAGGACATACTACATTATTCGAAGCGACGGGGCTAGGAATAGTGTGTAAGCTATGGCTTTACGTGGAGCACTAACGGTAGTGCAGGGTTATTAGGGCCACTCTAGTGAGCTCCTAAAGGTTCACTATCAATTATTAGCTAGTAGACCAGCGTGGAATTCCATAACTCACATTTTCTGATAGTCAAGACCAGGGATAAAGAGTGGCCCTTGCTCTAGTGTATTATGTTCGAACGTCTACAGATCTAGCTGTCCCGCGTCTTTCGGGTCAGTGTAGTTTTAAGGATTTGTGGGCCTATATACCTACAGTGTGAGCAGTTACACTTCAAATCTGTGGTCAACCAGAGCCGCGATAGTAGACCAGCTCGCTATAGCAGAGACGTCTTCGCATAGACGCCTTAACCAGCTAATCCAAATCTCGTATCTCCGATCGGCTAGCGTAAATAGGGCAGTGAATCTGCTTAGAACCACGTCTCTTAAAGTATAGGAACTGTCTGGTTTGCTGGTCCACGATATATACTATAAATGTCAGTACGGTATAAATTCTAGTACTCGATCAAAGGGGAGAACTTATCGAGTGCGTTAGAAATAAGCCTGCTCGACTTTGCAGAATTAAGTGAATAAATAGTAGAGCAATTATAGGGGTAGAGGACGTATTTATAGGCTTTTCGGCTTCTGTCACTCACCGACCTGGTTAGAAGTGTTGAAGGATATATTTCTTAATCGAGGCCTATTGAAACCCACGTCTTCTTTTACCGCAACTATTTATAGCGACATTCTTAATGCCTTTAGATGCCCAGCGAGAGGCGAGTAAGAGTGGTGCTAAGAGAAAGGGATGCTGAGTTGGTCAAGCAACGTTGGCTGACTGTTGAATCCTTCACGGCCCTCTTAATTGAGGCTTGTGGGAGAAATATAATCGACAATGACATGCTCATATCTCTTGCTTTTGATTAGCGCATCTATGAGCGACTCAACGTTGGATCACCAAAAAGCTCCTACAATTCCATCCCTAGGAATCATGGACCTTTGTTTCTTGCCTCGCTTTAGTGTTGGTTTGTGTTGAGCTGTAGGTCTGTCCGCCTAGACTAGACTGCAGAAAGCGAGGTCATGGTAGGATGTGCGGTTGCTCAACCCATCAACCCGTTGAAGCTTGGCCAAACGTTGTCGACACTCAATTTTTGAAGTTGTGACCAATCTTCGAAGATACATTTCTTTTCTTTTCTTTTCTTTTCCCTTTTCTTTCCGAACTTCTTCTTTTGGTGACTCTAAGGTCTACAATGCTGTTTGCCGAGTCCCTGAGACTTTCAACGCAAGTGGAAGAGGTGTCTGATTGAAATATATATCTCAATGAGGGTTCATATCTGGCCCTCAACATCGTGATGCTTGATCAGTTTCCCCGACCGATTCGTTGATCACTATCACTTCTATCAAATTGACTGCCAACCGCCCGCTAGAAATAAAAACAGATTCCATCCAAAAGCTGACTGCGTTGATTGACTATATGGTGATCGTAAAACCTAGTACATAGTTACCTGCGGCTGCATATTCTATAAGAGACACCAAGGCCTGATGGAACTAGTATCGCCCAGACCTTGACTTTCTCCTACGGACAAAATGGATGCCTCGAACAGCTCGCCAGACCAGGAAAAAGGAGAACAGCGGCCCTGTGAATTACCAAACCTTAGTAATAAGGACAGTGATGTGGAACCTTCTGATCACGTCCTTCCATTGGTAAGTGAAACCCTTCGGCTTCGAATTCTTTGGCTGACTATCGTAGACTTCCCCTCCGTAACACGAAGAAGAAACAAGACATACCTTGGCGACCGAGCCGTTTCAACCTATCTTAAAGGTGCTAGTAGGCCTCGAACGCGACGATCCCAAGTTTGCCTTTCCAGCAGCTCGACTTGTTAGACTATATCGACGGCTATAGGAGTCGTGTGTGTCCAAGCATTTCGATGGCTAGAAGCTAGAGTAGAGCAATAAGAACTTGAAGGAGGCTAGTATTCATCTGAGAAAAGAGAGAGACAGACTTCAGCTTCGCTACGATAAGTAGCTAGCTCGACTACGCTTTTTTAAGTAGGCACTAGAATCATCTCGGGAACGGCTGATTAGCCTACTCGATGACTAGAACTACCCCTACAGTCCTAATTTGGTAGGGTTGACGGACGTCGTAAGAGAAGAGTAAGGAATTGCCTATTTCGGGTTACGCTATCCTATATCGGCAATATAGAAATACTACAAGCGGCGACGCGGTGTAAGGGGAATCACACCGCATCCAAAGTAGGTTATATATTTCCGAGGCTTTTAATAAGAAGGGCACTAAATAGTCATTATTTATTATCGTAGTCTTTACTAAAATGAGTATACGAACAATCCCGCTTAATTTAGATTAATCTCACTCGTAATTACTCGATATATTATATATAAAAAAATGTGGGTCTAGGGATAGCGTCGGGGGAAGCCTAGTCAATAGAGAATATACCGAGAGACTCGAATACGGTAGGGATTCCGTACGAGGCCTAAGGGATAGCCGGAAGATAGTGCCTATTACACGGATAGTATGCTAGGTGATTATATCTAGTAGCTATCTACGTATCCGATAGAGATTCCCTATGGCCGTTTTAACCCGTGGTAGGAAGAACAGATCCTCTCCTATAGTCTTACTAGATATCTAGTCAAATCGTATAAACCGAAATTCTATCTAGTGCACCTCTTTAGGGAAAAGGAGCGCTGATATATAGAGGAAAATGTCGTTAGCCCGAGTAGAGTTGGTTAGAGGATCTGGACCGGTCTACTTAAACCCCGATAGACTGTCGAGATTGGGATAGAAAAGGCATTCGATTAAGGAAGGCTCTTGATTTTCGTATTCTATAGGGTCGTCTTTACTAAAAGAATCCTACCATAGATCATTAGGATTAGTAGCGAGATAGGGAGGCGGTGTCGGTATGCTAGAAGATTTATACTAGATAGCGTGAAGGTCGAGATCTAAATCGTAGTCTGTAATGTTAGCGTAAACACCTATCAAAGAAACGGGTATAGACTCGTTTAATCCGTTTATTTCTGGTATATGACTGGCCGTCGAACGCTATAGGGAAATATAGAGGTGTGTAAAGCAGCGATTTAACGTGGGTTAGGAGGGATGGAAAGCTAGAGACTGAGCAGTTTTTATTCCTCTCTTATTACACAGAATCAGGATAAACTAGGGGAATTTATAGCTAGATGCTAAGTTATCGAATGCGTTAAACGTATTAATAGCGTGCACGTTAGTACCCGTCACTAACCTAAGGAAAATTCACTAGTAGTATAAGCCTTAACTCTCCTTAGAGAAAACAGATATAGATAGCGGAAAATCAAACGTCATTCTTTCTACCTATAAACGCTCTACTATATAGAGACTTTACCAACCCTTAGGCTCCTCGGCGGAGTAGGCTTAAAGATCGCTCGCCTCTAAGGCTAAAACAACACCATTACAAAGAGCCTAAACCGCTCGCTTACGTTCCCACAATACTAAAGCTTGCATATTACAGAGCTATAAAAGGATATCACTATCGCTTACTAGCAAGTCATTTAACGCTTAAAGCTATCGCTACTCCTCCTCGAGTCGTATTTTCTGGGCCGATTTGACGACGTAGCATTGCTATAGACAAAAGTATAAGTCGAGCAATTTAAGGACTAGTGTAGCGAGGGAGTTATTAAGGCTTAGTACTTTCATGAACTCCGCCGTAAGGGTACCGCGTGTTCTCACTAGGATCTATTTAGTATTAGTGGGGTTTTCATTCCCTGCCGTGGGGGATATGACCGACCTTGGGTTCGATAGTTGTGCCGTTTGTGACTTGCTGTGGTTGGTTTTCCAACTTAGGTTCATCTTCTAGAGCTTGGGATACTCGGCACTGTCTCTTAGCCGGCCGATCAATAGGGGAAGGCGAAGTGGGATGGTCCATTTTGGTCATTTAGATGAATTGGATCAGAAATTATGCTCGAGGGGTATTTATAGCTGACAATTCACGCGAGGCTGCTGTTATTTCTATCAGTGCTTCCTTACCTAGTATTGACCGTACTTTTGAAAGGCTAGTGAACAGTTAGCTCAACTGTTGATGCTCGATCTCACCGGCTGCTCACGAATCATCCAACGATATACGAAAAGGGAGAAACGAGTAAAGGTTGAAAATCGTTACCGAACCTATGGAATGTAGTTTGTAAGTGTACTTGTGACGCGTTGAATGTTAGACATCAAGTAGACCTCGGTGAAACTTAACCGTGACATTAATTTGACTGCAAATCATTTGGAATGAAGGAAACGGATATACCGCGTTTGAGCTTAATATCGATACCAATTGACGTTGGTAACCGCGAATCTCGCATTGTGGTACGGACCTACCAAAAGTAGGTTTCACTAGCTCTTCTAGGCTACCAATCCTTAGTGACTGCACCAAAAGGTTCGATGAGTGTTATCATATTATTTTGTTTTGGATAGGCCTCCGGGCATTATTTTTATTTCCCAGATCCAAACGATCTCCTCAAACTGCTGTCCTCCCACGCACCACGAGCACGTTGACTGTGAGATATGAGGAAAACTTGTTCTTCGAGATTTCAGAGGCTTAAGCGAAAGCTTCATGAATTCAAATATGCTTTTCTCAGTATCAGTCGATCAAAATCTCTCCCAGAGATACCTGCCGCCGCTTCCGAATTGGAACGTACACGACAATCAGCCGCCCCATCCCCAGAGGCGTCCCAAAATGATGTTAACAGATCATGAAAATGAGACAAAGGCACCCCGATCAGTTTTGATCCACTACCGCGAACATTCACAAAGCAGACTGAAACTAAACTCTTTTAGTTCCACAACCTGTCGGGTCGTCGTGCGAGAACAAAGAGCCTTCAGGTGGCCATTCCGTGCGAAACTCGTTTGTGAGGGAAGTTGAGAGACCGCACTGCGTGGGCGAGTAACAAACTTTCGTCATTCGTGAACTGCATAGTTTGTACCGGATGCATGTAACAACTGCACAATTGAAACCGCTTGTCGTCTGGAGAATGTCCGGATCCTCGATATTCACGGCTCGGGCCAACCTAAATGCACCTAAGGGTATGTCGTAGTTTGGCTTCTTCACCAGCCGGCCTCCGGTTTTGAAAAAAACTCTGTCAAGGTTCAAGACACCAAGATCGGCCATCAAAAGTTGACCACTCTCTCCAGAGAGCCATTTGACCTGTCAACTTTGCAGTCAAAGCTCTGTGATATTGCTAGAGACTTTCTCTGCGCGAGATGGCACCGTTAACGGCAGGCCGACCAAGTTGGCTAGCGGTGGTATGAAGCAGCCATCCGCAACCAGGCGCGAGTGCCGCATGGTTCTAGAGTTGCCGCTCCATCCATTGCGCATCCGGGCCAGCGTCAGATGTTGTCAGCCTCTAGGAGTCGCCCTACATCAGGCAACACCGACAGGTCACCTCACGGGCTTAGATAAGACCCACCGGTGCGGCTATCAACCAACCCCGAGCTAGTGCAGCCATTCAATCCATTTGTCACTTCCGCAATGCTGCGGACGAACAGTGTTCCATGGCATGTTTCGCCGGCTTAACTAGCTATCCTAACATCGGTCGCTAATATCTAGGCTAGCGTCCAAGACTTGACGCTTAAGGGTCTTACCCTAAGCGACGAGGTCGACGACATCCACTATATATTTTATCTTGCCGAGGATAAAGATCTTGCAAATGAATGTGTGATCTTACGCTATTAGTGCAAGGCGCTTTCCCACCTGGCCTACGCGGAAGAGTGGCTAGAAAAACGAAGTACAGGTTTTGGGACGTTATGCTGTGTGTGGTAAGTAGGGCTGATTCTGATTATCTAATGCCCGAGGTGCTGATTAATACAGTCGAAACGAATGGCCTTTAGACCCTTCGATTCGCCCACTACGGTCCAATCGTCGGATACTGAGACACATCATATACGCACGGTAAGTGAATCATCTCCCGAGAGAGAACCTGCCACTATCACGAATTCATCACTAAATGACCCGAGTCAGAGCCAGTCGCGTCAGCGGTCAGTGGGACCCCAAGGGAGATCAGTTGAGCAGAGCGTGGAGGATGGCCCCCGTCGCTCGGCTAGGCTAGGAGCTCATCTACCACGAGGCCCTTCTACGTCTGCACCACCCCGCCGGTCAGCACGACTAAATTCCACTCGAAGATGATCTTGGTCACAGCGGAGGTGTGACACAGTCGGTATTGGGATTAGTATCAGAGAGCATAGCCATGATTTAGACCTTGGAGTAAGCTTAGAAATAATACAAATGAAGTCCTGAACGTTCAAAATCGCAGAGCACCAAAACCACGCGACCTTTTCATCTTTGCAAGTACTAGATGCCAATACACCCCCAAAACCTGTTGGCAGTTTCGCTTAATTCCGGATATTTTTAAGATCGAAACCATATTCATACCTAACGGTGGTGGCCAAAGAATTGTAGACATGGATTTATCTCAGTGGAGCGTGTCGCGTCAAGACGGAGATTGTTGACAGAAGAAACACATCTCGGGCCGGCAAGAGACTCTGGCAAACTCCTATGCTGGTTAGGTTGACTCTCGGAATCAATATGTTGAATCTGGGAAACTCAAAAGTATTTCTAGGATGTCAAGGATATACATTAAGCATGCGGAACGGATGGAGATATGATCCGCACGGGACCCACATGGTGTACATGGACTCCCCTGAACGCGAGGAAGCTACCTTTCCTTTGCTTCCTCGCGCTACGTCTTGTATCTGGAGCCAACTATAGTTGTTTCTAATATTGATTATTCATCTTGAAACACTATCCACCTCTATGTATACGTGAGACCCCGCCAACCCCGACAACAAAGACAACAAAGACAACAAAGACAACAAAGACAACAAAGACAACAAAGACAACAAAGACAACAAAGACAA
>JACSOR010000057.1:0-52718 GCA_015585785.1 Penicillium dipodomyicola | reverse complement strand
CTACCTCTCTGAGGTCAGCTCATAAAATAACTAGACGGATTTTGTGGTCTAGTAACAGCTTGGGCAAAAGAATTTGCTAGGAACCCTACAGTGTTTCTTGGTAGAGCGTTACGTCACATCATGTACTTGCGCCCAGTCACGATCGGACAGCCAATAGAATATGGAGAAGCGACTCAATCGGCACGGGGTTTCCGCATATAGGAAAAACTGTGGCCTGTCGCAGGAACCACTTATCCAGAGAGGGCAATGCTCCAGGGATACTGAAAGGATTGGAAAACTGTGGGCCATCCCATGATCACCTAGCTAGTTGGGCACTTGGACAATTGTGCCGCGTCCATCGGGAGTCCTGCCATTGCTAGAGTTGGAAGTCTGCGTGCGTGCGAAAAAGGGTTGGCCCGCATCATCGTCAATCGCGCGCGCGTAGAGAACTCCAATGATTGGTCAGTGCCCTTGCTCTCAGTATGTGAGTCATCAGAGGAACCTTGTAGTTACATGAGCGCCATCAATAGGTCCCACCATAAGCTTTTTTGACCACCACGAAATTCGACAGGGTCAGAAGATCACCAGAGAAGTTTAACGTTGACTGAGGAATGCCTTGATTTTTTCCAGGTAAAGTAGGCGGAACATGTGTAGCAATTCCACATAGATGTTACATACTATGTTGACCGATCTATGTGTTGGATGAACTTGAGTTACACATGTGGGAAGTCCTCACATGTGTACTTGCATGATCAAAAGTTTGTTGATCAATAGGCAGTAAATATGGGCTGCTTTCTTATTTATACGTTATGGGGAAAGAGACTGATTTGTGGTAACTTGTAAATGTGTACATAATTACATTTTGGGCTCTAGGGAACTACGGGTGCGTGAACCCTCTGGGTTGCTCTCTATGGGAGCGAATATGATCCAGCGACAAGTGGAAACGCAAAAAGTGAATTTTTAAAACAAACAAATTTTTGTTGGTTTGAGTTTCTCTGCCCTATGCTCTTTTGAACAGGAAAAGTTGACCATAGTCCTTGTGATTGATGCTCTTATTTGTCCTTGAGGGCGTGAGATCTGACCTCGCTGGATCTTCGGGGTCTGATCTCCACATGCGCTGCTAGCCCGCCCGACCGCCAAAACCGCTCAAAGTGGTCCATCAAAGAGTTGCGTTTAGAGGCACTTTTCATGCCTCTCAACTGGCCTTGGATAGTAAGAGTCCTGAAAGAGTTAGAAAACTTGTGATCTCCCATTCTCACCTGAACTTACTAATTGAGAGCTTAGTGTCGACCAGAACTCGGAGGCGCCTGCGGAATATAAGAAAACTTTCCCTGATTGTCGAATGCGTATGCCCAAGCAGACTTCCGCCCCGCACATTTTGCTATAGTCCCGTGCCTTTTTCTCTAGGCATAACTTGCGCCGGCCTCTCTTCTGTTGCAATAATTTCTTCTCCACGCTGGCGTTCTTTGATTGTTTTGAAATTCTCGCCATTGTCTTGACTAGATGGATATTCCTGGCTGAATGAATGGGCAAGCTCGGTTAAATATGACAGTAAAATGGTCAACATTGGCGTTCAAGATGTACAAAGGAGGGAATGGTCCTTTTGAATGTCGAAAGACCACGGTTTTGGTTCAAACCTCCCATTTCCCTCCCTCTCCCTTTAGTGTAGTTTTTTTTATAGCATAAGTACGGGATCACGGCGGCGCAGTTCAATAACTGGAATCCGTTGGTGGGAAGCCCATGTGCCAGCTTGTGGGTTAAGTATTTTGTATGCATTGGCGTCTAAATTGATAGCCAGCTGGAGATAGAGAAGGTGGAACGACTAGAGGGGGATAAACTTATGTAATGCCATCGCGATATATCTAGTTAGAGCTTTAGCCGGTTATTCATTATGTGTATGCCAAGAGAGGGTTAGTAAGTGCCGCGAATGACTCAGTCGCCAAGTCGCTAGTGGACTAGCGAACGCTCGAAAAAGATCTAACAGACAAACCCATATTAAGCGAGGTAGCGGGCCTATTGGATTCATTCTGTGATACCTGAAGAGTCATGTCGGATAACATGGACATCTTTCACGACGAGTCATGGGTTACGCCATGGCGATCATCCGAGTTTCCACCCGAGGAAACCTCCCTTGAGAGAAGGAAGCGATTCAGTACAAAACCAGGATGGCCTAATGGCTGGAATGGTTGGATCCCTCGGTTTTTTCGGTTCCAGTCTGTGAAGACCGGAGGTTGGCCATGGGGATATGTTATCTATCGCACGAGCTATACAACCACATCTGATCCGGACTGGGCGGCCGTGATTGCGAAGCTTAATCGGTACTGCTACGCCGCAATAGCTGCATTCAGAGATTTGGAGGAGTTCCAATTCCAGCCCAATGTCCATAGCCTTGTTTACGAGGGTTGTCGAAATGTTATCGTTCAGGATCCGAACTTAGAAGGAGCTTCGACAGATGCTATTCGCAAACGACACATACAATGGGTAGAAAGCCGGGCTTTCGATCGTGGGCTCGGTATACCTCGATTTGACTACTGCCTTGTCTTGGATGACCGCTCTATCCGGTCGATTTTGGCGAGCTCAGATCCAGATGACAAGTCTGGTATGGTCGGATACGTTAACGTGATCGACTGTGATTTTGATATACATGACCCGGAAAATGAGTGTTCAGAGCACTACGATGGATCGCTCAGGATTTGTCTGACATCTGTCATCCAGTTTGCTTTGTCTTGTGAGAATCTGAATACTGGAGAACAACAATGGGGAGACTGGGGGATGGAACGTCCTGGGAAAGTGATTTATACAGATGGACATTCTTCACTCGTCGAGGAGGAAGACGTTTTCCTTTGTCCGTCCGATTACGATCTTTTCTCTCGTTCCTACTATCCTAACGAGCCGAGAAAAGAGACGATCACGGAGTCTCAGTATCATGAGCTTCAGAGATCTATCATCTAGGATAGTCAAGTAACTTGTGTTTGATTTGTAACATCACAAAAACTGGTCCATCACAAACTTCGTATTTCAAAATAGATCATCCGTATATTTAGTGCAAAAATATACATGTCGTGATAGAAATTGTTTAGATACTTATCGGCAGACTAACTGAGTTCTTCAAGCTCGAGATCAGCCATGTAAATCTCTCCCACGTGGCTCTCCAGAGTTTCCAGAGCATCGCGGACCTCCTGAGCCTGGGCATTCCACATAACGCTAGCCTCCGGATTGTGAGTCCATTTATTGCGCATTTGCTCAATCGCTGTGTTAACAAACTTGCGACCCGTCCCTAGCATTTTATTCGTTCTCTGTTTGAAAAACCGGTCCCAACAGTCTGCAAGGTCGGCGTCCTTGCCCTTCTGTGCTTTACATGCCTTTGCTGTGCAGTTCAATTCACTGCGAATGCCGTCGTTGACCATTTTGAACCGTTCTAAGACTCTCGGCATGTTTTGGTAGTTGTAGACCGCAATAGTCTAGCAAATCCCAGTCAGTCATGTAGCTTTCATTTTGTGTTATGTGGCGCAACCTACATCGCGTATTAGAGTCAGTGCCTTGCGAGGATCCTCAAATATCATTGTAATAAATAGTAGGAAGGTGCGAGGACGCAACAGTAGTACTCTATTATTTTCTAACCTTCACGCATAAAGACTTATCTAAGCTACACAAGGAGCCTCTAGCTTAATGTCTCGAATGAGCGTCGAACGCCGATTTTAGACGAGACGCTAAACAAAGCGTCTCCAGATTTATCTTTCTAGGGGACTTCTCCCGTCACAATTACATATTGCATGTGGACAGGGGCTGTAAATATAAGATTCCCATTAAAACAAACCATTGCATACGTATCAATGATATATATTTAGTACATACTGCAGCTGTGGTAAATGTTTGAGACTAGAATTTGCCGGCTAACCTAGGTTACCTTGCATAGTGCAGTGTATAGCTTCCTAAATATATATAAAAAAGAACACTAGTGTCGGCCGTTCCTCCATATAACTATCACGAATAACTGCCATATTAAACCGTGGAGCATACATGTAGGGTCGTAGTCTCCCGTAATAATCTCGAGACTTTTTGTGAAGTCATATCGACTGGCTGACACATGAAATAATTCACACCCGAGGAAAACGCTCCGAGGAAAATTCAATAATTGATAAAGTGATATTGCACATTGAAGGGCCGAAATAGCATAGAATGCGTTTGTTAGAAACATTTCAAAAATCACGATAACTATACAGTATTTTCATTGCGCGACTGAGCCTTCGGACCAATGATCGGAGAACTTGATACACGCAGCCCTGTCTGGTCTCTTAGAGCAGAACTGCTTCGTATCTCAGCTGCGGGGTATTAATTTTCTCTTGAAATGATCCGCAACAATTGTTCTCTGTCTGAATTCTCCTCTACCATTGCGCGAAAGATGCCATTCTCAAGGTTTATCAAGTCTCGAGGAGGCCCAAATTCTGCCGCCGTGCCATAGTCCAAGACCAAGATGTGGTCAAAGTCAGCAATCGTGCTCAAGCGGTGGGCAATCACTAGGAGGGTTGAAGAACCATGTCCAAACCTTGCCCGTAATGCCTGCTGAATCTTCTCATCCGTTTCATAATCGACCGACGAAGTGGCTTCGTCCAGTATGAGAATTTTTGGGTTGGAGACAATCGCACGGGCGAGACAAAGAAGTTGACGCTGGCCTCGAGAGAGATTCAAACCACCCTCAGAAATAGGCATTTCCAGTTCTGATGTTGGAAGTTTTGCCACAGAGGTCGTGCCCCGCACCTGTTCCAGAGCAGAGAGAAGTTCGTCATCATCTTGTTCCTGGAATGGATCCAGATTGGATCGAACAGTCCCTGAGAATAACACTGGGTTCTGTGGGACGATGGCCAGTCGGCTGCGCAAATGGGTTAGAGTCATCTTGGAAATGTCGACTCCATCAATAATAATCTGGCCCTGGCTGGCTTCTAAGAATCGGAAGAGAGCCAGAGCTAGCGACGACTTGCCTGCCCCGGTTCGACCAACGATACCGACGCGTTGGTTCCCCTCAATGCTTATGTTGAGATTACTAAGAACCGGTGGCAGGTCAGATGCATAGCTCACTGCCAGGTTGTTTATTTCCAGTCGGCCCTCTGTCGGCCACGCGGCGGGTGGTTCAATGCCGTCGTACTGTTCTGACTTCACATCAGAGTACTCCAGGATGCGGTCGACGGAATTCAAGTCCAGTTCGAAGCCGGTGTAAACCTGAGATAGCAGAGTTATGGCACTGTCCAGCTGAATCGAGAACCCGATGGCAAAGCCGGCCGCGGCAGCATCCACTCCATTTTGACTCGTAACTAAAACGGCAACACATGTAGTAAAAGCCGCCCCGAGGATATTCATTCTCGTTCCAAGCCAGCGTGTTAACAAGAACTGATGCCAGTATGCTCGAGCGTGACCATCCACAAGGTGCTGCATTTGCCCAATATAGATATCCTGCTTTCCATAGGCCCGGATTGTCCAAAGCCCAGTAAGCGAGGAGCTGAATTTTTCATATATCGGACTACGATATATGTTTTCCATGCGCTTCATCTCCCGGGCTGCGATAAGATATGAACGGCTGAAATAGACGCATACCACCGCAAGGGGAATGATGGGGATGGCCGACAGAGGGTTCACGATAATACCGGCGACAATCACACTGCCAGATTCCAGGCCGGCGGAGAGCATTTGGATCATAGAAAGACACATCCGAGAGTCGACTGTGTTCAAGTCGGCCGAAAATCGATTCAAAATTTGACCAACGGGGACTGCGTCAAGCCATTGAAGAGGTGCGCTGAGTACACCATGTAGACACAGTTCGAAAAGATGTTGTGATGCACGGAGTGCTGGAAAGAAAACAATCACGTTTATCATTGATCCAACGATCCACTCGCACGCAGCGAAAGCGACGTAGATGCAGAAATAAAACTTAAAGTCCGCCACTACCATTTTTGGTGCAACGATAGCGGTGTGAGTATCATGGTTGCTCCAGGTACGTAGCCACCAGCTCTGCTTCAGGTTAGTATATTGAAATGCACAATTCATGCTCTCTGCGGGATAAGATACTTACTCTGGCGAGTATAAGAAACATATAGGACGCGCTAGTAGCGACGACCAGAGCCCATAACCACCATCTACCACTTGCTGTGACATACTGGATAAAGAGTCGCAGAACGGACTTGCTCGTCCTGCCTCGCTCTTTTATCAGAAACGTTCGTGGTGCGTCCTGGACAATGCTCTGCCTGCTTTGTGACGTAGTAGGTCGACCGGGCCCATCAGGATGCTCGAGTGGAAATGAAAGTACATCTTTCAGTGTAACCTCTTCGTTTCCTGCCAGCTTTTCATCTGGTGTGGAAGAATGTAAGAGACTATCCAGCGTTCCATTTTCATGTAATTCAGCAGCCACACCACTGAAGGCAACTGCGCCATCTGCCAAATGAACGATACGTTCAGTCTGGGGCAAGCAAATACTGACGTGATGCGTGGTAAGAATTCGGGTTCGACCCGCAGCCAAAGGCCCGGTTAGTGCATGCCTATACAAATGTTGTGCGGTATCAACGTCAACCGGGCTAAATATATCATCCAACAACAGAATATCAGCGCGGGAATATAACGCTCTTGCGAGGGAAATGCGGGCTTTCTGCCCACCACTCAAATTGACTCCGTCGGGGCCGATTTCAGTTCGCTCGCCATCAGGGAAGGTTTGGAGGTCCTTGACCAGAGCGCATGCGTATAGTACATCCCTATACCGCTCTTCACGAGATGTCAGTCCGAACAGAATGTTTTCTTTGATAGTTGCTGCTTCAATCCACGGTATCTGAGGCACGTACGCCGTGGCGGAGTCTAGGACCCATTCCCCACTGGCTGCGTATGTACGCCAGATACTTTCAGGATCCGGTTGAAGAGGGGCCATCACCCGTCCTGTAATCAGATCGCATTCCCCCAGAATTGCGGCTAGCAAAAGACTCTTGCCCGATCCCGTTCGCCCGGAAATCACACTTAATTTACCCCGGGGAAACTCCAGATCAAGGTCCCTCAAAACCCAAGGAGGCGTTTGAGATGTTAAAGCCCCCGGCCAGGCTATTGTAGCATTCTGGAGGCCAATACTGTCAGATGGAGTTATATTTCGCATCTTTTCGGGAGCACGAAAATACTCATCCAGGCGGCGAGTACTGACGAAAGTGTCTATCGCATTCGAGAGTGAAGTCGGAAGCACACTCAACGATATTGTTATCGAGCCCATGATTGATATTGCGGTGAAAGTGACGGAAGCCGTCAGGCCATTGTGCAGGGCGGCATAGACGCCCAATGAAGCGACAGACAACAAGATTGGCCCAAGGATATAGAAGGACATGATGCCAGCATTCGAAATAAAAATCCGGCGCTGACCTGCCAGTTCTTCCTTTCTCACCGCACTGATCCTATTAGTCCATTTTCCTTCCAGTGCTGAGAATTTGATTTGGCGGATTCCGTGAAGCATCTCAGTGAGAATAGCCATCTTCTTGTCTCGTGCCACCATAACTTCTCTACCGGCCTGTGCATAGCTGCGGGCGCAGGGAACGATCATCGGCATCAGAACAGCGATACATCCCAGACCTGTCAGTAAACTTTGCCAGCCAAGGATTTGCACCAACATGGCAGAAGCAATGGTCACCCTCAAGGGGGCAAGCATCAAATGAAAAAATTAAGTGGCAAACCGACCGATTCGCTGGCCATCAACTCCCACCAGATTGATCGTACTCTTAGCAGCGCTGCATCCTTCGCCATCGACGGTCTCGTCTCCGCTTTTCTCGGAGCCCCTGGCCCCAGTTAAGCGCATGGCCTTGTGAAAAACCGTGATAGATATCTGCTCGATAATTCGGACTGAGATCTTATTATATGAAACCCAGTTTACCCACTGCTCGACAAGAGAGGAGCAAATAATTGCTAGGCCCAATGAAACTCCCCATGCTCCCAACTGCAGGGAACTTTTCCTGTCGGGCGAATCGGATTCCAAGACTTGCAGGATATGCAACAACGCCATGTGCGGCGCGAAAGAAAGCACCGCCAAGAACAAGCACAGCGCCCCTGACAAGGCAATATGTACAAGATTGGATTGCACTAGTATCCTCCACATCGGCATTGTTGTCGTACAGCCGTCTGGCATTTGGTCGTCGTTACGCCTTTGGACCTCGCTAAACAATCCTAGGAGAGTCTGCGATCGCGTGCTGTGGTCTAGCCCTGGAAGTTGAGCTGGGTCAAGCTCTTCTTCCTGACGGCTAAGGCGGATAATCTTGTTTGCCCAGGTGTATGTGAAACGGCCGAGAAACGAGGTGGAAAGTTCGCGGTCGACTATACTGTCGTCATGATAGACGTTGGGACGGCGAGGAAGCAGCCAGCAGAGAGCCGCTGCGGCGAGATGACAACAACATTCTGCAGCGACCAGGCTTCGTTGGATGTTTTCGAGATGTGCAGCTTGTATCACAAAAATCTCGAATGCGGCAGAAATCAAGCTCAATATAGAACTAATATTCAATTGCAAACCCAGGGAATAACGCTCAGTACAGCGCGACTCTAATAGCAAGGCGACACTTTGGATGAGCAATAAAGCCGAACCAGTCAGTAAAGGCAAGTGAATTGCAGCGAAAAAGAAATAGAAAAGATTGCACTTGCAATACTTACCAAAATGCTACAGTGTATACATTCCTCTCTTGCCGAGGCGAGGACAGCCTGCGACACAGAAACGGACCCTGCGGTGGGTATCGAGACGATGATAGCCCGTGACAAAGATATGGCCCCTGCGCTGGTTGTCAAGAGGGTGATCATAACACGCTGTTTCCACCTAACGGTGGCCTGCACATCTTCGAATTTACTCTCGCCATCGAGGTCGTGATAAAAATGTTTGGCGAATTGATCCGTGGTCCGAAATGCTCGACGGACCCCATTTGCCAGACTCCGAAACCCAAGGCTGGTCAAGCAAGTCGTTAAGACAAGAATGATGACTCTGAAATCCAGAGCTTGGCCACTAATGTCCCACATCTCTCCAGATCGAGGGCATGAGGTTGGTTTGGACAAAGGGAGGCAACACTTGAATCGATCATTCCTACCTTAATATGGGGACACGTGATTGAGATCTACGAACTAATCGTGCCAAGCCCACCAACACACTACCCGGTGTTGGTGCGCCCCAGCATTTCACCCTTTCTCACCATTTCACCTTTTTTCATAGAGAACTGCATTAAAATCACTATTTACAGATAACTCCCACGACTATCCATATACCAATTTGGACCCCCACCATATTTAGCTATCATTTGTGCTTCATGCTCAGCTTCAGCTAAATCCCTTGCTTTTTGACCTTATGCTTCATCTTCCAATTCCTTAGCATGCTTTGCTTGTTGGCGCTGCCGCTTTTTGGAATCAACATCCTGCCTTTTTTTAATCATCCGATTCGCATTGGTAGGACCGAGGACTGAATTAGATGCTCCAAGAATCAATTTCCCATTTCTTGGCTCATTCCTAGCTTCTTTGTGGAATTGAGACTTCTTAAAAGAAGCCTTTATCAAATCCAGCTTTTAGGTTAAATATGAATTTGCATCCATACTACGCTAGATATACCGTTTCATCTGCTGATTTTGATTTTCCAGCCCCTTTATAAGCTTAGTCTTAAGCTTATTAACCCGAGTGATAGTATCTGGCGGCGAATTGGTGACTGAGCTGGATATATCTGGCGGGGGGGGGAGGGGGTGAAGATACGAAGCGGAGTACCCTCACTTTCCAACCGACGTAGGGGAGCGAGAACAGCCTCTGGATCAAAGGGGTAGATACCCCTAGATCTAAATGAAGATCGGATGATTCTCTGTGTAAAAGCTTTCTCACGGACTTTATAAATCATCCTAAAAAAATCCCGTTTTCTAGCGACGCTTCCACCCCAAATCATAACCTCGTTATTCGCTGTACGGAAGTAGTGTTTTAGGCATTGGAAAGCCTTACCATCCAGTGGTTGGCAAAGGTGCGTAGTATGGGGTAGGAAGAAAAATGGGATGATAAATTTCTCTTCACAAAACGAGATAAATTCAATGGTTGAATGAGAACCATGATTATCCATAAGAAGCAGCCTTGGCCTGCCTTTTTGAACCCGGTTTTTGGAAGCTTCATGAAAAGAGCAAAGCCAGTCGAAAGCAGTCTCATCGTCAATATAACCGCTTTTCGTAGGTTTAATTCGGAAGTCTGGAATAGTGATATTTTCATACCACTCTTCCATCTGATTACTACCCTTTAGTAAGAACCAGGGTAGCATCACCCAACCATCGGCAGCGATACATTCAATACCGGTGATAGATTCATTTTACCCCCGGTAGGGTTAGCGTATGCACCGGTAGGAGCAATTGCTTTTTAGCGTTTTCCCTAACCAATTTGGTAGCCGGTTTCGTCCCAATTGAAGATCTCGTTTAGCTGGAATTTGTATTGGTCTAGCAGCTTTTTAAACTAATTAAACCAGAGATTTAGCTGGCTGTAATTCTCGCTTTCAAATCTAGCTTTTTCGGCTGGTTTTATGCTAACAAATGGGATATCTAGGGGGAGGCGCTTGATGAAGCGGTATACCCAGTTATGGCCAACTTGCCGGTCGGAACCAGCATCTTTTAAAAGCTGATTTGCGGAGCGCTCAATGAGCTCTGGTGTGTTTAATGTATGTGCATGCCGTAGTGTTTGAATCCAGGATACCAATGCTTTTTCTTGCATTGGATTTAATGCCTTAATTGGTATACGTGTCGTATGAAGTTAGTGGCCAGCGACGCGACTACGTAGCCGGTTCCGTGTAATCCCGAATTCCCGCGCCAATTTAGTTAAATTGGGTTTATCGCTCTGGTTGTAGACAGCTAATGCCTGCTGGGTTCGTATTTCAACATCTTCAATTTGATCCCGACATAGTGGGGTGGTGTAAAAAGAATAGTAAATGGTTAAGAGATAGAAAAAAGGTGAAATGGTGAGAAAGGGTGAAATGCTGGGGCGCACCAACACCGGGTAGTGTGTTGGTGAAAGGCGGTGCCACGGTTAGTTGTACCGTAACTGAGATGTGGGTCGTTGTGTCATTAATTTCTTGGTTTTATTTCAGTCCTTTTCAGTACTTATGTAAATTCCAAGGCTAATACCTCGTCAATGAGATGTGTCTTTATTGCCACTTGCTTTTAATTCTGGGCAGATATAGGCTCCCATTACTTAAGCCCCCAGCCCCATCTTGCTGCTTTGTTCAAAGTGGGCGACTCCGCCTGGCTTTAATAAATCAGCTGTACTGTCCTTCCAGTGCGTATAAGCAAGGGTCCGATTGTTGTATCCTGTTTGATGGGTGCATGCTTGAATGGTAATTAGTAGGTAATTTATAATACATAGCTGCCCACTTTCACCTGGGCGACCCTTCGCATCATTGAGTGATCGAGGTGCAGGGACGGCACGCACGGTTCACACAATGGACACCCGTCCTCCCGACCGAAGAAACCTTGAGGAAAAGTATGGGATAGGCCGGTCGCCCCACACATCTTCCTTGTGCAACCTTTAAGGATGAAAGATCGACATGCAGAATTCTGTACTGTAATTACCGCAAGGTCTCATGTTCGCCCCCAAAGTTTCACGGGTCTGGGCATGACTTCAAAAGAGATACATACTGGATCACTGCGAATAGATGCACAATTCCAAGGAAACGTGGCTTTTCCGGATCCCAAGGAATTCTATGGGCATCTTGCCAACTTGATAATATCTAAAAACCGTCCCCCCCCGGCCATGGTATGCTACTCCGCAATTTCAGGGGCATCAGTGTCCGAAAAACATCGATCCTGCCAAGGTGGCATTAATAGTTTCTCCTATAGGTTCTCTGTGTCACCTTGCCTCTACATACGCATATGCATGCAACTGGACCCTCTAGGTAATATTCTTCTCAGCTGCACCCCCCTACTTCCGGTATTCAATCAATTACTTCCTGGCTCCACAAGCTAAAACCCGATCGTCGTAGATCGCCAAGAGATTTGTCAAAGGCGAAGATCCGCTTATAAGCAAGAAAGCAGTGACACAAGGCCTTGAATATGCAAATGAAATGGTATCCATTGAGATAACAGGCCATGAAATCTGTAGCCCCGATGAACGAGAGTACTGGGACGGTGCAATGGAGGGAAGAGCCCGCTCCTCTGGTCTTGCAGTGACCGCGGTCCGTGAAAAATTTGCCAGCGAGATAGACTTGCAGCAGATGGCAACAGCGTGGAGGACCTAGGTGGGGAATGAGGATGGGTGGCTTGGATTTTTCACGGGCAGATTGTCTGCTGGAAGTGATATCCTATCTCATGAGCTGCGACTCGACCTTTGAGGGCTCCTCGGCTTTGGCGGCCCATGATAACCATAGAATCTCGATTTAGACTAGCGGTACTCAGAAAGATGAAAGGATAAAAACCACAAGATTTAATCAGGAATTAGCTGGTGTTCAAACTCTTACGGAAAACCGCGAAGTCGATACTTAGCTTTGTAATAATACTTTTGGCAGATAGAAAGTGTCAACCAAAATGAACCACCTTTAGCACAAAGGACCTTGAAAGAATTCTTTATTAGTCAGTCATCGTCTTGAAATTCTGTCAGATCAGGAGGAATTCGGTCCGCGCTTGTAACGGTATACACTGCTCTTGAGATGTGTGTTTATGAATACATGACTCCAGGGGTTTACAGGCGGTGCATGCGCTGATTCAGCATATAAATGCCTGCAAAGTCAGGTGTCTGCTGCAGAAACAGGTCTGCTGTATCCATGGCGCCCCGCTAGTAACCACCTTCGACATATCCGACACATTCCTTTACTAATTATGGGCAATGTTTATTGTTGTGCGTTTTGGAATGTTCAGATTGAGGGTATTTAATAGCTAGAAACGGTAGCTTTGTAATCCAGACCCTCGTACATTCTTTTTGTGACCAGTACATTGCTGGTGTATAATAAATATCGATTTTGGTTGACGCAAAGCTTCTGCAGACGCCACCGGACTCACCGCCTTGGGCTCGAGTCCACACTTTGGAAGGGGCTCATACCATCGATTGATCCATGTTGGTGATTTTTGGTCTGGGTTGCGGTTGACAGTATACTTGATTCTCCCTCAACCAATGATACAGCTGTTTTGCATAATGAAATCTCTATCGTCTTTACTACAGCCTGCCGTCCGCAACAAGCCTCGGTACTCCGTGCGGCCCTTCTTCGCGACAATTCTGGTTTTTGCAACCCTTGTGGCACTCACCTGGACTCTGGCGAGGAATGATGATGGACAGACACAGCGTAGCACACCGGGTGTGCTAGCTAGGCGGGAAGATGAACGTGAGGTACCACCCCACGCGCTCCGCATTTTGAACCCATTCTCGTGAGGTGGCAGGGAAAGCTAAATTAGTCGCCGTGGATGTGATCTAGTGCCGTTCAGTCCGCAACGTCCAGGATCAGTGTGCCTATGTCCGTCATAAATGTCCCGATCACGAAGATGGCCTCCTCTCCTACCTCCAACTCTACTATTGCACCCTGGCCGACGCGAGACCGCTAGCATTCATCTTATTGATACTGTGGATGTCGTTTCTGTTCAGCACAATTAGTATTGCGGCCAGTGACTTCTTGTGCATCGACCTGAGCACGCTAGCAAGCATATTGGGCTTGAGCGAAAGTTTGACGGGGGTAACGTTCCTCGCATTCGGCAATGGCAGTCCCGATCTCTTCTCCACCTTCGCCGCAATGCGGTCGAACAGCGGGGGCTTGGCGGTTGGAGAATTGATTGGAGCGGCCAGTTTCGTCACGTCTGTCGTCGCGGGCTCTATGGCGTTGGTCCGACCTTTCAAGGTCGCGCGACGGAGCTTTGTCCGGGATGTAGGGTACTTTGTGATCGCCGTCACTGTCAGCATGTTTTTATTGGCTGATGGCCGGCTTCATTTTTGGGAGTCTGCAGCGATGGTCGGGTTGTATGCCTTCTATGTGGTGATAGTGGTCACGTGGCATTGGTATCTGGTTCGGCGGCGGCGGGAGTACGAGAGAGATGTTGCAGCACGAACTCACGTTCACATCCCGGAAAACCAAGAGCTAGAGGCCGAGCAAGCCATGGAGGACGATGACCCCGGCGTGGCCTCGGAGTCACGGGGCCTACTGCAAGGATTCTCAACCGATGATTTCGATCTTTTAGAACGAGCTGATGAGCCCCCAGCCTGGAAAGAGGAGGAAGATGAGGACGACGAAATACGAAACCGGTACCTGGCAGAAATTCGAGACAATATGCATATCTACCGGCCTCCCAACCGATCCAGGCGAGATACCCTGAACCCCATCCGACCAAGTCTTGTCGGAGCACTGGAGTTCCAATCGATACTCCACTCGCTCCGAAAGTCGAGAAATATTCGCCATAAGCCCACAATAAGTCTGAGTAGCTACTCGGACTACGGAGATAATCCTTCGCAGTCTTTTGACACTCGCTCTATAGCGTCACATCCGCGTGCTAGTAGACCTGCGGTGAACGATCGCCCGTCACCTCACAATGCACGTGGATCCTCCAGGGTGCGTGCGGTGTCTGCCAATGATGCCGATGGATTGAAGCTCGATACCAGTGTCCTGGAGCGTGATCAAGAGCAGGCGCCGCTCTTGACAGTGACGCGACCCTCCAATGAAGGCGGCGATAGTAGCCAAAGACCCATGCAGCCTCCCGAGCTTCCTCGTGTAGACACGAGCGCTATGTTGATGGCGTCTCCGGTCTCAGAACATCCATCACCGGCAGGTCTCAGCACTCGGGGAGCTGGAGTCTCCCAAGCGTCCGACCTTCTTGGCCCTCCTAATGCCTTCAACTTTCCTAGTTACCAGACGGGTGGGACAGATGATCGATCCCCACTTCCTGTATCCCCGCGAGGAACCACTTGTGGCACGCAACTTCGCGGCGAGAGCCCCTCGACCCCATTCCCGAATTTCATCGAGGTGTCGCCTTCCCCGTCCTCGCGTCCGCCAAGTATTCGTCTTCCCAACCAAACCAGTCCATCAGAGCTGCTTTTAGTTCATGGCGACTTCGGTGGCGCGGCTGATGAACGACTCTCTCTTCGGATTCGATTGAGGCAGTGGTGGCCTGACTCGGTGTTCCCTACGCCCCAGCAGATCGGATGTACACTTTTCCCTACCTTAGTTGGATGGAAATCAAAGGGTACAACAGGGCGATTTTTAGGTGTCGTCGCTGCGCCCAGTGTCTTCCTTCTTACTATAACCATCCCGGTCATCGAGCCTCAGGCCCCTGAAGCCGATGAGCCTGATCCTGTTCCAGCAGTGTTGATTGAGCCAGTCTATGATGCCGACTATCCAGCCGCGCGAGCGAGACTTCCGGCCGACAGTCCTGTCGTTCATCCTACTGGTCTTGATGCCGGGGATTCGATTCCTGATTTGTCTCCAATCAGCCCTAACCACTCTCCGGCGGATCAAGGACACTATAATCGTCCCCGCTTGGATTCTGAGCTCCCAGCTGTCCCTCCCGCCGCTCCTATGCCTCTTCCACTCAAGGACTGGAATTGTTGGCTGGTACGCATCCAGCTCATCGCTGGCCCCTTCTTCTTTGTCCTCATTGCTTGGACCACCATGGATGAAAGTCTGGATCCTCGTAACCTTCTTTTTCCTTCATTAATTTCCCTGCTCTTCTCCTCCATCTGCCTCACGGGCCTCGTGATCTCGACCCGCCGCCGGACCTGGCAACAGCGAGGCTACACTGAGCGATTCTTCAATGACGCGTCAGAATCTCTTGTATCCCGTCCTCTTCCGGTTGCATGGCGACCTTTCCTATCACTGCTCGGCTTTCTGGTTGCTATCTCTTGGATTGCGACCATTGCCACCGAGGTTGTGTCTCTCCTGAAGACCATAGGCGTCATTCTTGATATCTCCGACTCTCTTCTAGGACTAACAGTCTTCGCCGTGGGTAACTCTCTCGGCGACCTCGTTGCCAACATCACTTTCGCGCGATTGGGATACCCCGTCATGGCTTTGAGTGCCTGTTTCGGCGGCCCTATGCTCAACATCCTACTCGGAATTGGACTGGGTGGTCTTTATATGACCATGAACGCGGGCGGAGGACGTGGCCGTGATGAAATCCTTCGTTCCGCTTCTGTTTCCCCTTCGCGGATTCCGTACGAGATTGAGATTGCGATCTCGAAAGTGCTGGTCATCAGCGGAGCAACTCTTCTCGTGGTCCTGGTGGGTCTCCTAATCGTGGTACCGCTAAACAACTGGCGCATGGACCGCAAGATCGGATGGGGTCTACTAGTGATGTGGTGCGTATGTACGCTGGGAAATCTCCTGGCCGAGCTTGCATGAGCTTACACGTTTGTTTTTGCATGGGGATGGAGACATGTTCATGATGTGGCGGATGTCGGGATTACTTATCCGCGGCAGTCTCTTTACCTCCTACGACCTGTACTGCATATATCATGTTGCACATGCTATTTGATCATTCCTATGCGTTTAATGGGATAATATATGGCAATCTGTATATGAAATGCATTGTTGAATCATAAATCCCAACCGGTCGATTAGATTAGTTCGGAGTACTGGAATACATTCGAGTCATGGATGCGATTGAGCATGAAAGCAATAAATATTGTGGAAGACATACATAAACAAAGCTAACTACCATCTCGACCACCCGTATCATGGTTGCTGCTTAGATGGGGACTTCTCTTCGTCCATGGCGTTCAAGGGGCGCGGAGGGGTCATTGTGCCGAACAGAATGCTAGCAAGCTGCTTCGTACTGGCGCCACCGCGACGCTCTTCTTCGTTATCCGACGAGTCAAACTTAGACCCAGCTGCAGAACAGTCATAATCATCGCCAGGGCGTGCGCGAGTCTTACGTTCCAATGGTCCAGCACCAGTGAAGGTAGGCTTAACGGGCTCCTGCCTATCTTGCTGAGCGAGACGGTGGAACGGGTTCGTGGATTGGGCAGCTGGCGGGGAGGTTGCCGGTGTGTGTTCAGTGGGATGGCCTAAAGACTTGAAATAGGGGTTCTTGGACTCGGCACCGGGCGTAGTGGCTGGCAGAGCAGCATGACTTGTACGGGCGGAGGTCCTTCGGGGCTAGGGATCTCCTTAGGCTCAGGCTCCGCGACAGGGGCTGGCGCCGGAGGCATAGGGATAGACCGTGCAGGCACTGGCGGCGGGAGCAGACAGGACGTGACTTTGTGTGGGAGTGCTGTCCTGTAGAGTGGTATACTCAGGACCATCCTCGTCGGAGCTTTAGTCATCGATGCCCTCCAATTCGCGCTGTAGCTGTCGTTCCCGCTACCTAGCTGCCTCGAGCTCAGCATTCTGGGCTGCCATCTTTGCCTTTTGCTCCTTGGCCAATCTCTGCGGCGCTCGCTCGCCAGCTTTATATGCCATCGCCGTAGTCTCGTTGCCTACGTGGCTGCGTGACTGCTGGCATGGGACACCTTCTTTGAAACACTCGATACGTCGAACAATGCACTTGGATGCAGTATGCGCCGGTACAGGCCGATTCTTCAACAGAGGGGAGTGGAGAAAGAAGCCCTTCAAAGCCGGGACTGCCGCACGTATGACTCGCGTCCTCATTCACCTGCTCCAGTGGCCGTACCACAACAACATTTCTATTCTCGGATGATTCATGCCGGAGCATTGTCCGCGCCCGCTGTCATCGCCACTGGATCAATTGAGCTCTGCCCGCCAGTCATTTCAGGGACCCAGACTGAGGACGAAACGAGGAAGATTGGACCACCAGGGAATCAACGCCCCCTCCATCCATGTCCAGTTCACACGGGAATTTGGTTGCAGGAGTAAAACCTAGTTCAGTGGCCTCGTACGTTATCTCTCAGACTGTTGTATCTTAAAGAGGCTGTATCATAGGGTGCCAGTGACGAAAACAGTCGGGACTTGACAAATCCCCGAATCTGACTTCGCAATGAGCTTGTGTTCCTGTAGCCCGAGAAGAGGCGAGGGAGTGGAAGGATGTTTGCGTGTGGAGCAACGGGGTCCATTCAGACTTCTGAGATCCGAAAGTCGTTGTGAATCCTCGGTTTGACCGTCGTGGGGCTTTGCTGTAGGTTTGTCGCAAGAGTAAGCATTATTGTGTCTGTCTCGTGAAGTCACGCGCAGAGAGCAACTACCGGTTGACGTAAACCACAAGCGGGGCATTTTGATCCGTCGATGAAGCTGAATGCTCCCACCCCGGTCATCTCCGGTCCCAAACTGAGGCGAGCATCCCAGCCAAGGCCGACAAGGGTCCTGCTCGGCGTTTTGGCCCCAAGCAGGTTTGTAGCGAGGCGGTGATCCGGATATTGGGTAAAAAGGGCGTAACGCGAATGCACCTGCACGTGCAGACAGTCAATTACTGATCAGGGCGAAGGCGGTGGGCGTACAAACTGGGGATCGCAGAGCCGGTGGAGAGGTTGATCTCGTGTCGAGCATTACGGTCGGAGCTGAGGAAGAAAACAAACCCGGACGAGGGAGGGCAAGGCAGATTGCAGTCGCTGGACCGCAAAGGAGCCGACCGAGTCGCACACGAAAGAATAGGGGGTGGCTGAGCGCAGGAGCTCGGTGGTCCGGATAAATGGTAAAAATGCATCACCTGCAACGCGTAGGGAGAAGGAGGGCGAGAAAAGAGAAACTGGGATGTTGGATGGGGAGGGGGATGTCGGGGACTATGTACAACCACGCGCGGGCACGCACAGGGACCGGCGGTGTCACGATCGATTGTCAATATATGCCAAAACTATCCTAGGTAGCATCAAGACAGCATTGAATCCGATATGAAGAGAGGGGACTATCCGAATGTGGTAAAAATGTGGCATTAGCAAATTAGTATTTTCGATGGAATACGCTCTGTAAACTGCGATCTTCAAATCCAATAACCTGCTACCTCATTCTATGGCATGTCTTTATTTCTAACGCAGCTACGTTCAGAGAGATGACCGCAAAGAGAGAAGCTGGTGAAACGTGGAGGAATTCCTGAAGCGGCACAATTGAAACTTGCTGGATGGGATACCGGGGTGAGTAAGCTATAGACAGGGTGACACCGGGTGGGAATTACTCTCCGTCCCACGACCGCTGCACAAAACAACTGTTCTCTTAGCATCTATATGTTACTATAAATGGAAGCGTGAGCGGCTATCTTTGCCCCTAGATTGCATTAGGTCAAGTCCCATGTATGACAGAGAAGTTTGTGAAGCAGATTTTGGGTCTACCGGATGGAATACCCGTAGGGGACCATAGTGCATGTAGGGTTGAGGTCTTCCGTAATAGTCTCGAGACTTGTTATGAAGTCATAACGACAGGCTGACGCATGAAAGACTCCAGATCCGATGAAGATGCATGGAGGAAAACATAATAATTGAAAAAGTGATCTTGCAAATTGAAAGGCCGAAATAGCATAGAATACATTCGCTAGAAATATTTGAAAAAATTATGATAATTATAGAGTATGTTCATCTCACAACGATAGGGGAGCTTGATGCTGCAGCCCTGCCTAGTTTCTGAGAGCAGAACTGCTTCGTATCTCATCTGCGGGGCATGGCTTTTATCCTGAGATGATCCGAAGCAATTCATCCCTGTCTGAATTTTTGTCCACCATTCCCCGAAATATGCCATTCTCAATGTCTATCAAGTCTCGAGGAGGCCCAAATTCTGCCGCCGTGCCACGGTCCAAGACCAAGATGTGATCAAAGTCGGCAACCGTGCTCAAGCGATGGGCAACCACTAGGAGGGTTGAAGAACCACGTCCAAATCTCTCCCGTACCGCCTGCTGAATCTTCTCATCCGTTGCATGGTCGAGGGAAGAGGTGGCTTCGTCCAGCATGAGAATTTTTGGATTGCAAACAATCGCACGGGCGAGGCAAAGAAGTTGACGTTGGCCTTGAGAGAGATTCATACCACCCTCAGCAATAGGCATTTCGAGTTCTGATGGTGGGAATTTTGCCGTAGTGGTCGTGCCCCACACCTGTGTCAAAGCAGAGAGAAGTTCTTCATCATCGTGCTCCTGAAATGGATCCAGATTGGATCGAACAGTCCCTGAGAATAACACTGGATTTTGTGGGATTATGGCCAATCGGCGACGCAAATGGGTCAGGTTAATCTTGGCGATGTCGACTCCATCAATAATAATCTGGCCCTGGCTGGCTTCTAGAAATCGGAAGAGAGCCAGTGCCAGCGACGATTTGCCTGCCCCGGTTCGACCAACGATACCGATGCGTTGATTCCCCTCAAAGGCTATGTTGAGACCACGAAGAACAGGCGGCAAGTCAGATTCGTATCTCACGGACAGGCCAGTTATATCCAATCGACCCTCGGTTGGCCAAGCGGCGGGCGGATCAATGCCGTCGTACTGTTCTGGCTCCACGTCAGAGTACTCTAGGATGCGGTCCAGGGAATTCAAATCCAGTTCCAAACCAACGTAAACCTGAGTCAACAGAGTGATGGCACTGTTCAGCTGGATTGTAAATCCAATAGCAAAGCCGGCCGTCGAGGAATTTACCCCATTTTGACTCGTAACCAAAATGGCAACACATGTCGCAAAAATCGCTCCGATTATGTTGATTCTCGTTCCAAACCAGCGGGTTAGCAGCCACTGATGCCAGTATGCCCGAGCGTGATTATCCACAACCTGCTGCATTTGCTCGATGTAGATTTCCGACTTTCCATAGGCCCGGATTGTCCAAAGCCCAGTGAGCGAGGTGTTGAATTTCTCAAATATTGAACTGCGAGCGACGTTTTCCATTCGCCTTATCTCCCGGGCTGCGACAAGATACGTGCGGGTGAAATAAACACATGCTGACGCAAGGGGAATGATGAGAATGATCAACAGAGGGTTCACGATAACGCCGGCCACGATCACACTGCCACATTCCAGGCCGGCGGCGAGCATGTTGATCAGATCCAAACATACCTGATAGTCGACAACGTTCAAGTCAGCTGAGAAGCGATTCAGAATCTGACCAACAGGGACTGCGTCAAGCCATTGGAGAGGTGCTCTGAGTACACCGCGCAGAGACTGCCGGAAGAGACGTTCTGATGCACGGAGCGCGAGAAGGAAAATAATCGTGTTGACGGTTGAGCCCACGAGCCACTCGCACACACCGAAAGCTACGTAGATGCCGAAATAAAAGTTCAAATCACCCAATACCATGTTTGGTGCATTGAGGGCAGTCTTGGTATCATGGTTGTTCCAGACACGTAGCCACCAACTCTGCTCCTAGTTAGTATCTTGAAAGGCACGCTCAATGTCCACTGCGGGAGGAGATACTTACTCTTGCGAGTATAAGAAGCATATAAGACACACTAGCAGCGACGACTAGAGCCCATAGCCACCATCTACCACCTGCTGTCATATACTGGATCGAAAGCCGCAGAGAGGACTTGTTCGTCTTGCCTCGCTCTTTTTGAACAAACGTTCGTGGTGCATGGTTGATGACCCGGCTGCTTTGTGACGTAGTAGGTCGATCAGGCTCATCATTGTGCTCGAGCGGAAATGAAGGCACATCTTCCAATGTAACTTCCCCGTCCCCATCTGGCTTTTCATCTTGGTTGCAAGAACGCAATAGGCTGTCTAGCATTCCACTATCTTGCAATTGAGCAGGTGCACCAGTGAAGCCAACTGCGCCATCTTCCAAATAAACGATACGTTCAGTCTGGGGCAAGCAAATTCTGACGTGATGCGTGGTAAGAATTCGGGTTCGACCCGCAGCCAAAGGTCCGATCAGTGCATGTTTATACAAATGTTGCGCGGTATGAACGTCAACCGCGCTGAATATATCATCCAACAACAAAATACTAGCGCGGGAATATAACGCTCTTGCGAGGGAAATGCGGGCTTTTTGTCCGCCACTCAAGTTCACTCCGTCGGGGCCGATTTCAGTTCGGTCACCATCAGGGAAGGTTTGCAGGTCCTTTACCAGGGCGCATGCGTATAGTACATCCCTATATCGCTCTTCACGAAATGGAAGTCCGAACAAAATGTTCTGCTTGATAGTTGCTGTTTCAATCCATGGAATCTGAGCCACGTACGCCGTGGCGGAGTTTAAGAGCCAGGCTCCACCAGCTGCGTATGTACGCCAAATACTTTCCGGATGCGGTTGAAGAGGAGCCATTACCTGCCCTGTAGTGATGTCACATTCCCCAAGAATGGCGGCCAACAAAAGACTCTTGCCCGATCCCGTCCGGCCGGATATCAGACTTAATTTACCACGCGGAAACTCCAGATTAAGATCCCGCAAGGCCCAGGGAAGCGGTTGAGATGACGAAGCCCCCGGCCAGGTAATTGTGGCATTCTCGAAGCCAATTTTGTCGGATGGGCTTACATTTGGCATCTTTTCGGGAGTTCGAAAATATTCATCCAGGCGGCGTGTGCTGATCAAAGTGTCCAACGCATTCGAGAGTAAGTTCGGAAGCACACTCAACGAGATCGTTATCGAACCCATGATTGACGTGGCAGTGAAAGTGACGGAAGCCGTCAGCCCATTGTGCAGAGAGGCATAGACGCCCAATGAAGCGATAGATAACGCGATTGGCGCAAGTATATAAAAGGACATGATGCCAGAATTCAAAGTAAAGATCCGTTGCTGACCTGACAGCTCTTCCTTCTTCACCACGTCTATTTTATCTAACCATTTGTCTTCCAGTGCAGAGAATTTAATTTGGCGGATCGCGTGCAGCACCTCAGTGAGAATAGACATCCTCTTGTCCCGTACCGTCATCAATTGTCTACCAGTCTGCGCATACCTGCGACCGCAGGGAATGATCAACGGCATCAGAATAGCGATACATCCAAGACCTGCCGCTAAGCTTTGCCAGCCAAGGATATTCATCAACATGACAGAAGCAATGATCAGCCTCAACGGCGCAAGCACCAAATGAAAGGCGTAGGTGGCAAACCGACCGATTCGCTTGCCATCAACTGCAACCAAATTGATTGTGCTTTTGGCGCCGCAGTCTTCGTCATCGCCGCCTTCTTCTCTGCTTTTCTTGGAGCTCCTGGACCCAGTTAGGCGCATTGCCTTGTGAAAAACCATTATAGAAATCTGCTCGATCATTCGGACAGAGATCTTATTGTATGCAATCCAGTTTACACACTGCTCAGTAAGAGACGAGCAAACAATTGCCAGGCCTAAGCAAGCTCCCCATACAGCCATCTGCAGGAAATCGTTTTTTTCAGCCGAATCGGATTCCAAGTCTTGCAGGATATGCAACAATGCCATATGCGGTGCGAAAGAAAGCAGCGCCAGGGGCAAGCACAGTACCGCTGCCAAGGCAAGATATGCACGATTGGATTGCACTAGTATCTTCCACATCGGTACCGGCGTTGCAGAATCTCCCGGTATGTTGGTCCTGATTGCGGCTTTGGCTTCCACAAATGATTCTTTGAGACTCCGTGATCTTGTGCTGTGGCCTAATCCTGGAAGCTGAGCTGGCTCGAGCTCCTTTTCCTGATGGCTGAGGCGGATAACATCACTTGCCCAGCTGAATGTAACACGGCTGAGAATCGAGGTGGAAAATTCGCGGTCGACCATAATGCCGTTGTGGTAGACCTCGGGGCGGCGGGGAAGGAACAAGCAGAGAGTCGCTGTGGCGAGATGACAGAAACATTCTGCACCGATCAGCCATCGTTGGAGGTTTTCCAGATGCGAAGGGTAAGATGCATAAATCTCGAATGCGAGAGAAACCAAGCCCAGGACACAATTAAGACACAATTGCCAGGCGAGGTAATAGCGCGCAGTACAGCGCGACTCCGGTAGCAAGGCGACACTTTGAATGAGCAAGAAAAGCTGGTACAGTCAGCAAAGGCAAGTGAATTGTTTGGGGGGAGGTTGCAGTTGCACTACTTACCAAAATACTACAGTGTAGCCATTCTTGCCTTAGCGGGGCGATGACGGTCCGTGATATCCATTCCTCCCTTGGTGAGAAGATGACAGCCCGAGATAACGATACGGCCGCTCCGCAGGTTGTCAAGCCGGTAATCATAACACGCTGTTTCCACCTGGTGGTGGCCTGCACATCTTCGAGCGTACTCTCGCCATGGAGGTCGCGATAGAAATGTTTGGCGAATTGATCAGTGGTGCGAAATGCTCGACGAACCCGGTTTGCCAGACTTTGAAACGCAAAGTTGGTCAAACAAGCCGTCAGGACAAGGATGGCGACTCTGATCTCCAGAGTGTGGGCATTGATGTCCCACATTTCCAGCTTGAGGGTGCTGGCATGAGCTTTCCCAGGTGGTTTGGACAGAACCTTGGAAGGAGGCAATCGATCATCATAAGTCCCGAATAGCTTGACACGTGATTAAGATCTACGAACTATTGGAGATACATATGCACTGTAACTCATCTGGACTATTGACGGTACCCACCTCATTGGGAGCCGAGGTGTACTCATGGTGCTTTTTTTCTTTCACATTCGTCCATGTCAAGGTTAATACCCAGGTAATGAGATGTGTCTTTGTTGCCACTTGCTCTAATTTTGGACAGACATATCAGGTGTATGTACATACTGTCCTTCACGTTTGTATACACAAAGAGCCTGGTTGTCGTATCTTGTTTCGTATCTTGTTGATCTCGAATATGATGGGTCCATGTTGGGATTGGTAATTACATCGTAGGTAATTTACAATCGCTGCCTACCCCTTTGCGTCATTATCCACCTTGCATTTCAAGGCTGGCGTCCTTGCTCCACAAGCTGAAATTTGATCGTCGTAAATCGCCAAGAAATTTGTCAGAGGCGACGATATGTTTCTATTACTCGTACAAACAGTGATATGTCCGAGGCCGTGCATTGCAGTTCATTGGAACTCGCCACCAGGGGCTCCGCCTTCCATATTACATTAAATATACGGCTCAGGCACACCTCAGCAGCGTCCTATAAATATTGTAATATTTCAAAATATTACCTTCCCGCCCGGTCAGCACTCTAAATGGCGCGTCGATGTACTTTTGAAGCGAATTGGGTGGTTCTCGTGCCCACAGTCGCCCTTTCACTGGACCCGAATGATTTTCCGACACTCAAGACAGGTGAAGCCACGACGAATGCCCATATTGAAAAATGGGCATCCAGAATGACCCTTTTCAACACTTACGGCTCGGGTGAATATACAGTGTTATTTAATTCTCGAAGTAGAAAATATCGGAGATTGAACAATTGTTTTGCTTAGGATTTTTTGTAAAGTATACCCGAGAAATGAAAACAGCCCCTAATCGTGACCTTCAAAGTGCCGCGGCGGAAGGAATGCTTGAAATTCTTTCAGATGATGCGCCGGCCGATTAGAACATGGGTGCTTGAAGCGGATCATTTTCACCATAGATCCACCTATTGAACACCATTTTCCTTGCAGAGGCCATTAGAGCAACCCTGCATCTTAGCCGCGTCCGCCGCCCGCAAAGCTCCTTTGACGTGCTCAAGAAGCACCTCTGGGTCTTCGAGACCGATGGAAATCCGAATTAGGGTCTCATTCAACCCATGCCCCTTTGCCCAGTCTTTCTGTTTCTGCATAACAAGTTGGACATAGGGTAGCGCAATGGTGACATCCGCACCAAAAGAAGGTCCTTTGCATACTGGGAAGTTGTCAAAGAACGCCGAGGCCTGTACGGTGTTTTCAAAATCAACCCCGAATACGGAGCCAAATCCCGGCTCGAACTCATCAGTGGCGGGGCGCATGAATCGGGAGTAATACTCCCGGCTCCAGCAGACGCGGGGCGAGTAAATAGTAGTCAGAGCGCTGTTGGGATCGGCGATAGAGGGCTGGAGATAGTCCATAATATAGGCAGCAGTTCGGTTTTGCTGCGTAAAGCGCTCGAGGTAATTGCGACTGTTTACCTCCAACTGGATGGCATCCTCCGCATAGAGATTGTTCACATGAGTTGCAGCAAAGATAGTGCTGAGCTCCTGGTGATAACGGAACTTGGGATTCAAGGTAACACTGTCATTTTTGACTCATTAGTCTGCTGACTGTTTATTGCAAAGCGTAAGGACGGATTATGGGACTTACCACCCTCCAAGAACATCAGCATACCCACTGAAATTCTTTGTCAAGGATGTGACAATAATATCGGCGACATCTGTCACGTCGATATTGGCCGCACTCCCAATTGTATCGTCGATAACAAAGAGGAAATCGTACTTGTCCGCCAAATCACGCACCCTGCGCATGTCCGGTGTTCGCAGCACAGGGTTATTGGGGCACTCGCACCACACAGACTGAATCTTCCGGCCTTCCTTAGCTCGCTGAATCAACAGTGCCTCCAGATCGTCGATATCTCTGTCGAGACCGAAGCTATAAAGGTGATAGGGTAGGCCAATAGTCTCAATCATCTTGATGGACAGCTCATACGGGAAGCCGAGCATAACAATGTCGGAGCTTCGCCATTTTAGAAGTGACTGGTTCACATGATAGAGCGCAGCCATGCCTGACGCGCTGAGATACACATCATTGCTGGTCGGAAGGGTATCCTTCTTGGTGTCAATTGGGGCGCGCGACATCAAGTCTGCCACCCGCTTGCGAAGTGTGTCATAGAGGGGCAAATCCTTGATAGATGATGAGACTTGTAGCGAGCCTGCGATAGGCGTTAATTTGCAGTCGGTACCTCTGAGGCATTGTTTTGCCAGTCTCGAAGAGATTCCACGGCCATTCAACCGCCAGAACGTCATTTTCTGTGCTTCTGCAGCACGCGGATGGGTAACAGCATAGAGCTGAGGAATGCAGGCAAAGTCGGCTTCGGACTGAGAAGGTCCTTTGCTAATGTTCACAGCAAAGAGCACTGCATCCTTCCCATCGACGGCACCATCTGGGTTGAGCGTTTTATCAACAAGGAAAGATCGGCAGTCTGCTGCGCTGCCGTAATCAGGAAACACAGCAATGCTTTCCACGGGTGTTGGGAGACTCCGGATACACAAGTCGAAAAACTGTATTTTTCATACATTAATCTCAGGTTCAAGTCAAGCCATGGTGCGCTGGGGGTATATATATATATGTATACCTCTTGAACGTATGTATGCAGAAATGTTCTGGGATAGCCATTTTGTAGAGCCTTTGAGACTTCTACATTTCCTGCTCCATAACCTGCCACATCGGCCCAGGCAGGGAAATGCACAGAAATAGCGTGTTCCTTCGATATAGGAACGGGATGACCAAGAGGCGGGGGTAATTTGTATTGCATCGCGAAGAACTCTGGATAGGGAATTGGTGGTTAAAGGTTCAGGTCAACGCAAATACTGGAACAAATTCCAAAGAGAATTATGCGTAAGTGAATAAAAAGAATGATCTGACAAGTGGTAATCAAGTTAGGGGAGAAATCTGCCGTATTCCCTGGTCGTTTTTATAGTAAGAGCTCTCCTTGCCATTGGCGTTTTACTGGTGGTACAGCGTACGGCAATACGGAATCTTCGAGATCACCTTGAATAGTATCCGCAACTAAAACTTTGCTAAGAGGGGGCATTCATGGATCTTCATGAACGTATGGCCATTACCCACATTTGTCTTAGGCAAGATCCATAATTATTCTCGTGGCTGCCAGATTCTGCACCCGAATACGGAATATGGCGCAGATGATCGTATCCTTGTTTGGAACCGACAAACTAGAATGCGAGATCCGTGACCCCATCACGGCGTAGCTGAGCATCTCTTTGTGTGGACACTACAAGCCGTCCCGACCAATCGAACGATGGGGCGGATAAACAAATGATGATACTCGTGCAGACCTGCCGAGGTGGGCATTGTACACTCCCTGGCCAGTACATACAACCCGTGGAGCCAGATCGGGATTATTGCTTCGTAATACAGTTACCCAGCCATTGTTACTTCTCACTGTAACCCCTGTTACTATGAGCACTTGGCTATTTGAATTGTGTAAAATGAGATATGCAACGCTAATGCACGCTAATAAAGATCCAATCGACTGGCCAGATATGTAGTGTACAGTACTTTGGGAAAGGGAAAAGGAGAAGAACAACTCGAAGGAACGAGGCAAAAGAAATCTCAACAATTTCAGATTACAATCGCATTCTCTTCCAAGGTTCCAAGGTTCCTTTCCTCTCTCCTGTACGCAACTCGGCATTGATGGATACATACTAGTATTTATAGATGTACCACCATTATGCACATTTGTAGTATCAGGCGAGATATATAACCAATTTGGTGCCTGCAACTACAACTGTGCGGAGCGTGGGTATTTACGATACGATATAGATCTTCACAGATGTGTCACTACATATGATCCATATTTTCATTAATCAAGATAAATAAAATGTCTAGGCAAAGTATAATTGATTAATTGCATAAGAACCATGTATCTTGGTACGTAGGGCTGCCTGAACTTCCGTGCTGCCCCGTGCTACACCCGCAAAAAGTGGGACCGGACGTGGACGGGACCAAGAATGGTCTAGTGGGCAAAGACAAAGGTACTATTTCCCGTCAGGGTATCGTGCATGCAATCCACCTACTAGTCGCACTCAATGTACCCAGCACGCAATACAAGTTTCATTTAGCCCCTTGGCATATATCACCGTAACTGGGACCACTTTTATAGCGAAAGCGGTCTGATGCGGAGTCAGGCGGTCAGAAGTAACATTGTTCGTCAATACGTTGGCTGTAACAAAAAAAAGAAACGTAAAAAAACTTGGAGTTCACTTTCTTCCCACTACTGCTATTATATATATCTCCTTGGAGTGAAGAATTATATTCTAGCTCCGAAACCAAACCAAAATTGACCACATTCAACAAGAATGTCGGATTACGATATTGCCGCGGCTACGAGCCACCTCCTATACACTGGCATCACTATATCGCCGGTGAAAATTGTCAATGCTCGGGGGACCTATATTTTAGACAGTGATGGACGTCAAATTCTCGACTTTACCTCGGGCCAACGGAGCTCTCTACTCGGTCATTCCCACCCCGAAATTGTGGAAGTGGTAAAAAGCCAGATTGAGACGGTTGATCACTTGCACAGCACCATGATCACAAAGCCCGTGGCAGACCTTGTCATGAGATTGGCTCGCTTACTACCCCCGCCTCTGGAGAAGACACTTTTGTTGAATACGGGTTCAGAGAGCGTGGAAGCGGCGATCAGGCTGGCTAAGGCCTATACCGGAAAATTTGAGGTTATTGCTCTTACTGCCAGCTATCACGGCCAGACAAGCAGTGCCAGCTCCGCCACTTTCTCCAAGTATCGGAACACCGGACTCCCATGCATGCCTGGCCAGTTGGCCTTCCCTGCGCCATTTGCATACGGATCGCCGTTCCAGCGGGATGGGGCTTACTGCTGGGAGACTGAATTTGACTATGGATGGTCCATGATCGATCGCCAGACCGTTGGATCACTGGCTGCCTTCATCATCGAGCCGATTCTTTCTGGCGGCGGCATTTTGGAGCTGCCCAAAGGTTATTTGACACGATTGAGTGAAGAGTGCAAGAAGCGGGGGATAGTGCTGATTGTTGACGAGGCACAGACGGGTATTGGGCGGACAGGGAAGATGTTCGCCTTCCAAGAAGAGGAGGCATTTGTGCCGGACATCCTTCTATTGTCCAAGACACTAGGATGTGGAGTCCCCCTTGCGGCTCTCGTCACAAGTGCCGAAATTGAGAAGGGCAGTCTATCGTCGGTTTTCTACTGGAATACAACGCATCAGAACGATCCCTTGACCGCAGCCGTTGGAAATAAAACGCTTGAGATTGTCGAACGCGATAGCCTCTGTCAAAATTCGGCCGAGCGGGGTGTCCAGCTGACCCAAGGTTTACTCAAACTCAAAGAGAAGTATAAGGATTGGGTTGGAGATACCCGTGGTCGAGGACTTCTCCAGGGGCTGGAATTGGTGTCTAAGCCAGGGGCTGAAATGACTGCGAAGGAATTGGGAGATGCAGTAGTAGAGAAAACTTTTGCCGGTGGACTATCGTGTAGTGTTGTTCCGTCTCCCGCAAAGGGATCTGTTATTCGTCTGGTCCCGCCTATCACTATATCGAGCGAGGAGATTCACCAGGCTCTCCAGATCCTAGATCAAACTCTTGCAGCTGTGCTCGTGCAGTAATTATACATACATTCCGGATACCATATGGTATCCGTCCTCAATTCATTATGCAGAAAATGGGCATACATGTTTCTTCCAACCCCCAACGTACAAGCACGTGGTAACGGACTGGCTATGTCATGGGTCTAATAATAATCACTAAGGCAGTGATTTGATCTGAAATGATCAGGAAGTCTGATATGTTAATTGCATGTGTATTGACAGGCTTTGCCTCTCAGGGCGCTATCAAAACCGATAGAGCTACTTGTAGACCTTCCAAATATCTTGGGCATATTCTAGGCTTCTTCTCGCATATCAATGGCTGCAATAGCATGCTATTTTTGTTCTGGATGATTTTGCCTGACTGATATTATTGAGGGGTGATTATTCTACCGGCGAGGAAGAAAACGCCCCGAAAATGAGATGGGATGAAGCTATGAAGGTGGAAGCTACCTGCCAAACTAGAGGGCGGCTTCTGACTGACGGAGGCCTCACGCCTACACACGGCCAACATATACTATTATTCTCATGCGCGAAGAACAAAATTAGGCACATCAATCACATGGCTCTGTTCAGTGTCAGCCGCATGCCACTTTTACCTGGGTTATTCTCGTCTGTAGGGATCACCGGAGACTTACCTCAATATAACGCCCAATCAACCGCATCCCCATGAAGCCCGGGATGGGCATGGTTTTTTCCATGAAAAACTCATACAAGGCTCTTGCATCGGGGCCCTCAGAAGGGTTCAGGACCCTTTCCAGCCCTTCCCGAACAATTGTCCAGGCGCCACGTGATTCCAGACCCAGCATGTGCAAGACAGGGCCCAAATGATCCTGGATGAGAGAATGATGCACTTTAGCCCAAGGCGAACGGATGTCATCGGAAACATTGCTGGAATCTTTGGGGAGTTGGCTCAGATCATACCCAGAGCGGCTGACGAAAGTAGGGTAATGGATTCTAGTTCCTTCCAAGTCTCGGGCAGCGAACCCCGTTACCTCTTTTGTTGTGACATTGACACGGACCACAACGTTTTGAAGGTGGTTCTCGAAACCAATTCCGTATCGAAGTAAGGGAGGTATGAAAGCGGCAAGCAATAGTTCAGTGTACCTATTTTGGAGAATAAGTCATGTTAGTTCCCATAAAGCCAAGCCAGCAAATGCAGACGAAGAAAGGTTGGGAAGGCTTACTTTTTAAACCAATCCAGCTTCTTCTTCAAGTCATCAAGGCCAAATAGGATCTCCATGTATGTTTGATCCTCGTTGAAAGGTTTCTGAATTAGCCCAGCACCGGGGATAAGTACCTGCTCGGGGTTTTCGGCCTGCTGTTGTGGGAGGGTTCGGATGACGCAAGATATTTGAGCCGCTTTGAGCAATTCATCCTGCGCACCTGTGATAGACCCAGGTTCTTCGAAAATCCATAGATTCGATGGAAGCAGCTTCGGTAGCATTTTGCCAAACAGAGGACCAAGAACCGTGGCCGCGGGCTTAACGATCCTCAGGCCAGAGGTGATCTGGACGCTTAGTGACAGCTTTACATGATGAGGAAAGTTGGTTTCAGGCAAGAATGACAGTGAGCGCATTGATATCTGTGCGCGGCAGCAGTCAGGGGCACTACTGACAAGGCGTGCTTGAGGGAATGGGACCATGATAGCTGGCAGCTGGCGAGTGAAACAGGGCACGATGATACGATCAGGATGTTCAGACTCTGTAGGGACCCCGAGCGATTTTAGAAGCGGTTCTAGAAGCTGCTCAAAGGACCCATTGACTCTCAATTCCGACCTTGGGACGGAGATAAACGATACTTCAGGCGATAGAAGTTCTGGGATGTCATCAGGCACAATGGGAGCCAACGGGGCTTGAGCAAAGCATGTTTTGTGTAGCTAAGTGTGGTTAATTCCAGTGTACCGCGCAACAAGAACAATGGGGAACCATACCAGATGTGTAGGATGCCCAGTCACGACTGATTGCTCCCAATCAATGAATGGAGACATCAGATTCAGTCTTGGTTGAGTAGCGGCAATTTCCAGCCATTTCACTACCGCGATTCAGTTAAACCCCATATTGCGGAAACTGCAGAACTTACCCTGATTGTCCCTGGCACTCTGCACCTCTTTGATCAGTAGGTCTCCATAGCCACTTTGAGCCGATTCAGGTTGCCAACTGCAAATGATGCGGCACAGCGGTATCGGGTCAAGCTCCTCAGATGTCTCGCCCGTTGTGCTCCCAACTAGCACAGGGGTGAGCAGGTCTTCAGCCCGCACAAATCCAATAGGTGTGAGGCCGTCCATTTCAATATAGGCGCCAGCACGGACACCACACTTAATCCAAATGCCATCATACTCAGCTGTGGCTTCGGCATTAGGTGCACGCAACAACAAGGTGCGGCTTGCATATGTCTCGATAGTTGCGCTGGCCAGACGCTCGTTTACTGCAGCGGCAAGCACCCGCTTGGTTGTCTCGAAGTGCGCTTGTTGCTTTACGGTCGGCATGGAGGTTCCGGGAGCTGCCTCTGTGCTGAGCGTGCCCAAATATTGTGATGCTTTATCATCGAGGGTAATTGATGCTGGCAATGTGTTTTCTCCGGCCGAAGGCGGGTGTTCTCCAACGGTTACCGACATTTTGGTAGGATATCCGGCGACCTATAGATTGAACAAGAACGTCTTAGTCAGTATACGAGCAATTACGGCTTCACAGAAAGGGATATGAACGATTCCGGGACCTCTTGATATCCGAAGGTACCAGTGACTTGTAAGTGTGGCTCTGGGGTTTAATCGCACTTTTCTCTTTTGAAAATGCCACAGCACTTATTAAGAGGTACACAAACCTACTGACATGAATCTTTTGGTTTGCCCCACCTTGCGTTTTGCCAGTCGTCCCAAGGAGTTCAAAGTCCTAGGTAATTTTTCCAAGTCTTTTCCCGGTGAATGTATGTCAAAGTTGCTGAAAGCGCGTTTCAACTTCCGATCGCAGAGAAAAGTCCCTTTAGGGATTAGCGTTATGCCGATCTCATAGATGTATCCAAAGTTGCAAAGGGCAATGAGCGGACCTTGGGAACGTACCCACTTTCCATCTCATCCTGCATACATGGGGCGATCGATTGGCGTTCAAGTGATGATTAGCGAGTGATGCACAGCTCAGCTGGCACTAGGGATCAGCGATGGGAAAAAGTGACGTGGAGTACCTGGCAGCCGTGCCATATCCGTGGGATCGTGGAACCGTGGGGCAGCTGAGCTGTGGATTGTTTACGCCCCATATTATGGAGTTCAGCAGGGTTTTTTCTGCCAGACCAAAATTACATTTCTTCCTGGTATTAACTAGTACGAAGATATCGAAGAGATGGCTCACACTCTGGGTCGTAAATTGTTCGAGGTATTTTCAAGGTATTTGGTCCGAATATGTATTCACACACAGCCAACATAAAGAAAGCTAGGCTCTAATTAGTAGTATATGTATTTTCCGATTGAATACCTGGCACTGGCATGTGTCACTTTTCTTACAAGGCGTGCGAACCTTTTTTCGAAATATTGTACAACATATACCACCTTTCGTTGTAAACGTATTATATCTTCAAAGTTCGAAACCTGCATACTACATAACTTATCATACGTGTCTGTTTTCATTTGCTTTCATTGCAAGTATTTTTCTACGCAGAAGCTTGGAAGTGGATAATACAAATACTAGTGCCTACAATAGTAAAATAGGTGGTGCTTCTACATACAAAATGACCTGTCCCGAAGTCCATTTGCCGGAGAATCTCGGTGTGGGTACATAACCGATCAAAAGGCGAGGCATGGAGAGTGGATCTGGAAGATATCTGCAAAATAAAATACATGTATGTACATATGCAGGTTTGATCATTACGAGCGGTAGGTACCCGCACTTCAGCCCTGAGGCATACTCGTATGTACAGTGCATGCTAGAGAGAGAGAGAGAGAGGGGGCGAGGTGTGGAGATGCACTCAACATTTGGAGCCTGAGGCAATCAATCAGTAACCTTTGCCCTCTGGCCGCTAGACATTTACCCCTCCACTTCGCGTCCTCGCCTCAAAGGTTTCATCATTATCACACGAAAGCCATCTATCTCATCCAATACCAAAAAGATGCCGCAAGCTTATACGAATGACCATTCTCCCTCGGTCCTTCAGACATACACTTGGCGAGATGCCAACAATTCAGCGGGTTATCTTCTTCCATATCTGCGGCCACACATGAGCATCCTTGATGTTGGCTGTGGTCCAGGTTCCATCACAATCGACCTGGCACGGAAAGTTCCACAGGGGCATGTGGTGGGCGTGGAATATGTGTCCGATCCACTATATGGAGCACGGTCGCTTGCTAGCTCTGAAGGAGTGGCCAATGTCAAGTTTGAAGTCGGTGACATACACGATCTACCATTTCCCGAAAACACCTTTGATGTTGTCCATGCACACCAGGTCCTGCAACATATCGCAGATCCAGTCCAGGCATTCAAGGAGATGCGACGTGTTTTGAAACAGGGAGGCATCGTGGCAGTACAAGAGACTATCGACTCGACAAGATACCCTGAATCAGAGGGCCTGGAAGCCTGGAGTGATCTCCAGGACCGTATGCGACAGACTAAGGGCAATCGTCTGGAGGCAGGTACTCAACTGCATGTTTGGGCAAGAAAGGCTGGCTTTCCCGTGGAGAATATGAAAAAGAGTACTGGTTCATGGTGTTTCAGCACCCCCAATGAACGAGGATACTGGGGCGGTGCAATGGAAGAAAGAGTCCGCTCCTCTGGCCTTGCAGCGACCGCGGTCCGTGAAGGGCTTGTCAGCGAAAAGGACTTGCAGCAGATGGCAGCAGCGTGGCGGACCTGGGTGGAGGATGAGGATGGGTGGCTTGGATTTTTACACGGGCAGATTCTCTGCTGGAAATAACATCCTATTTCATGAGCTTTCGTGACTCAGCCTTTCAGTGCCTCTTGGCTTGGGGTCCCATGATAATCATAAACCTCGGATTCGATTGGCGGTCCTCGAAAAGATCAAGCATGAATCCCACAAAATCTAATCAGGAGTTAGCTGATGATCAAAACCTGACGAAAGACCACGAAGTCGATACATCTTTTCGTAGCTGCGTACCTAGATTTCTCTTCTAAAAATGATAATTTTCGGTCTATCAACTGGTTCGTGTAAGAGTCTAAACATTCGTTGCGATAAAGAAAGTACTAAGATACAGATTGACTACGGGCATACCTAGACCTAGTGCAGCTTTGGCAAGCCAGGTCAATGTGGCGAGCGCAAGATTTGTGGTGCTGGCAATGTAGCCAAGCATGAAGCGCAAAGTCAAGGGCTGGAGAGAAGAACAAGCAGACTTGAATAGTAAAAGAAAATTATATACAAGATCGAAAGAAAGAAAGAAAAAACATCGAAAAACATACAACTGCAGAGATTCGCATGTGGTCACCCACCATACTACTCAGCTGCCAGCGTGTGACTTATATGGGCTCCACTGGAGGCGTTTGACAGTCGATTATTACGTACTCGAGTGAGCTTTCCTCCAACACATGTGTGGAATAACGACTATCTGATAGTGGGTTTGGATACGATGGAGCAGAAATCCGAGAATGTCGCAAGTCAATAGGTATGACATTTCGACTCATGTACCAGTACCAACCTCTAATTATGGCGCCTCAATAGTCGCAACCAATCTTTAATGATCTGTTACATGGCATATTATTTTTAAGTACTACGGTAGCTGTAGCCTTTTCGGGAACGCTCTTCAGTTGTACAGACCATGTACAAGCGTACTGGACCAGACAGTACAAATCATCTGCAATGACGGAACTAATGGATGGTTTAAATTACTCGTTGAGATATAGTGGCCTTGCGATTATAACGCGCCGATTCAGGCGAGCCACCTCGGCACAGTTCATATACCAGTCATAGCTTGCGGTGTGATGTACTGACTGGCTCTCCCTATCGCGGTCATAGTACTTGCTTTGCTTTGCCGAGAATCCTAGATTGGCCTGCGGGCTGTATGACGTTCTATTCTTCAGACGTGACAGTTGACAGATATTCTCTTTCTAGCAGACAAGAGCGTTAGTACATGAAATCATTTCTTCTGCTATGGGATGAACAGGAATGGATTTTCCCAGCCAAGGGTGCCGTAAGAACAAGAAGGAACTGTTGTGATTTGAGGCTGGTGCAAACCACGAAGCAAGCCGCATCATCGGAATTAGGTCAGAAATGTCTATACAGACAACCAAGTTGATTGGAAATCAACTTGGCTCCGTGTTGTATATATAGCCTCATATTCCAATCTACCATAAAATAAATTCATGCCTCTGAACTACAACAGGAACAGTTAAAGATGGAAGGAAACTGTTGTGATATGAGGCTGGTGCAGATCAGGAACCAAGCCGAACCATCGGAATTGATCCCGAAATATATATACGGAGAACCAAGTTTATTGGAAATCAACTTGTTCCTTCGTTGTATATATAGACTCAAGTTTGCCTCTGAATAACTGAACAATCAATCTTCCTTTGAATTACAATTATGTAATTGATTCTCTCCGGTTTCTGTTCCTATTTTGGAGTGCCCCCAGACGCGAGTTGGCTCCGGATAGGGCGGCCTTCCACTGGTCTTGCTACGGTGATCAACAATAGTAGCTCTTTGTCAAACAGTTTCAAGTTCTCATTTGAATCTCTCATTTTGCCAATGCACAAATGCATACGAAAGAAAAATAAAACAGTCAAATCACGGTATTTTTTCTTCGCTGTTCGTTTTACTTTTTATGAAGCAGCTAAATTATATCAGATCTCATTCGGTTTTTTTAGCGGGATGGAAATCCGAGTGAACATATTCCTCTCCAAGCATACAATAAGTGAATGACTTATAGCTCTGCACACTTCTAAAGTGACATGAAAAGATAGTTATACTGAAACTTGATCACCTTGTATGTTGTGATGCATAGGATACGGCAGTATATAGCCGCCACTGTGCCATATCGTATTTGCCATATGGCGCACTCGCGGCTATACACTGCCGTACATAGGATACCGCAGCAGGGTCTGATATAGAACTGATATGTCGCGATGTCTAAGTATCTGAAAATATGCCTAAATAACATGGAGAGAGGGTCGAAGTCACAGCTTCATGGATGCCCGTCACATACTCGATATGTAAATGCGAGGGCGAGGGTCTCAACAAAACTCGCACAGTCCATGCCAAAAGGCAAGGCAATGAATAGGTATAAGCAAGAAACGGACATTGCCAAGTCCGGAATCAACGAAGCGAATGGAGGATATCCGGCACACCTTCCTCCATCACCAGGGGTTGATATATTAGACCAGAACTTTTGAGCGAAAGTCTTTGGAGCTATCAACGAGGGGAAGGCCAGAAAGCGTTATAAGTGAATAAATGAAAAAAAAAAAAAAAACGAAGGGTTCCGCTAGCGGACGAGGATAGGAGCGAAGCAGCCACCCATAACGGGGCGAGCGACGAAAGTATTTTGAGGGTGACTAGATCCCATCAGCAAGGTTAATTACAGGTTTGAAGGTAGATCGACTTACTCTCCTGAGATAGTGTCGTACAGATTAGTCAGGGCTCGGTTGGTTGGTGTCTCGTTGATCCAGGTTGCTAGATCATTGATAAACATAGCCCGAGTATCAACCGAGCTGACCGCTGCTGAAAAGCACTTCCAGTCACCTATCGAATTGTGAATATTTTGCCCATACATACTGAGCCATCGGGACTCTTACCTTTGGTGTATGTGTGGCGGGTGTCTAGAGGCACGCCGTACTTGTTTGCAACAGTTGGGTAGAAGTCGCTCTGCATCTGATAGACAGACTGTGGAACGAAATTCAAGCCAAGCTGGGCATCGGCAAAGAGGTTGTAGAGCAGACCTGCAGAAATGGTAAGCAGGGATTGTGGACTCGAAACAGGGTTCAACCTACCGTGGCTAGGGGTGTCGCCGTACGACAGGGTCGTTCGGGGCGGGTTGGCACCCTTGGCGATAGCCAGGTCCTGCCACTGAGTGATGTAGTCTTTGGCAATTCTCGAGTAATCGCCGGCGTCAGCAGTGTGACCAGTCTGGTTGGCAAATGTCTGCCATGTCCTGAATACCGATAATGCCCTTGAGTGCGAGGTTGGTTTGATTGCTAATCATGCCGGTAAGTTTTGAAAATTCCAGGGAGAGGGTTCACTCACGCTAGGGGGCCGGCAAAGTCGTCTGTTGAGATCTGGTTTGCAGGATAAAGCGAGTCCTCGACCAAATAACTTGTCCACTGCTTGGGAAGACTGTAGTGGTCATTCAAAAAGTCAGTGTCGCCCGATTTCTGCACATAAGCCAAAGACATAATCAGCATATTTCCGCACTCTTCCAATGGCATTTTCTCGTCGCTGCCATCGGAGTGACCCGTGGCATTCGGGTAAGACGAGCCTAGATCGTGTATGGAATAGTCGTTGGGATACTTCCCAGCCTCCTGGTTCTCTAGCAGAGTGAGAATGAGCTTCAGGAGTTCGGGGTTGGTGTACAGGAAAATCGGGTAAGCTGGGAAGATAACATCCACAGTGTTCATGTTGCCGTTGGAAGAGATTTCCTTCAGGGACATGTACATTTTGTCCTGCGTGCCACAAAGCTGCGTAGAACCGAATGCCTGCCGAACCGAGAGCGAAGTAACAATGAGGTAGTCTTGACCAGCTGTGGCAATTGAACCTTGGGCGACTCTTCTATCCAAAGAGCTCGCAACATTGCTCGATTCGGTATAATCCTTGTGGAAGAATGAAAGGGCGGCCAATTCGGTAGCGAAATAACTCTTCCACAAGGAGGCTACTGGGGCATACTGGGAAGCACCTTCGTATTGAATGGCTTCATCCTGTGTCAGGCCGAGTGAGAAGAGCGTGCTTACGGGCGAAGAATCGACCGAGCCCAGGTCGTATGAGAACCCAAATACGGGCCAGCTAGATGAGATAGCCCGGAAGTTGGTGTCGTCGCCATTGTTGAGTTTTCCATTGCTCGCAAACTGACCACGGACATCGGTATCCGCACCAGACTGGTGGGTCGTATCTTTCGAGTCGTCGGTAGCCCAGTACCAGTTACCCCATTCGCCCTGCTGGCTTTTCTCGGTAAAGGCCAGCTGAGTCTGTCGGTGTACCTTGTGGTATGCCACACCGTCAGTGGTACCATACTCCCATTCTGCGATGGCGTTTCGGTCGCCCGAGACCCATTCTAACATTTCGTCAGTTACTGCACGTAAAAAAGGGACAAAGCACTAACCGGCAGATATATCCGAGTAAACCTGAACATCGTGCTTCTGGCCATCAAGAGAACAGACCTCGACATTAAGGTAAGAGAAAACGAGGGACTGGCGCTTGAGATTGGTGGGCGTAACAGGCGACAAGAAAGTAATGTTCATTTCGAGCTTATTCTCCACGTTCATCGTGAAGATACTCTTAGTCGAAGTATACTCAAACGCGCTCTGATTAACGGTTTTAGATCCGGGCAGGCCCATCCAAGTATAGGTACTTCCGTCGACGCGAATCATACCTGTCCACCCATTGATCTGGTCCCTGTTTATTTTCTTAGTACGAAAGTTCGCATATAGCTCAAAGAAGCATGATGACCAACTTACTCCCAGAAGATAGGCCATTGACCAGCCAAGTACCCACCATTACCACCGTCATTTCCTACATTGAGCCAAGTGCTCAGATACGGTGACCTAACAGCGAGGGGTATAGCCGGGGGACGGGCAGGGGAGAAGATCGACTGTGCTCCAATAGAGGACACGAAAGAAGCGACCAGCGGACCGAGGCGATACAGCTGCAATATGACAGGATTGGACGGGAATATGGTAAGATACACAAAGTCCAATTCAGGGACGAGTTTGCTCTGTTATTTCTTTGGAGGAAAGGGAATTTTGCTCTGGGAACTCAAATGCCCAGCACTCTGACGGGACGGCTGAAGAAAGGGACCGGTGTTGTGTTGATAGGGGAGTAATTCCAGTGACGTTTCTATAGTCGAGCTCAATCTACGAAGAGAGGGGAGAAGCCAAAGGCCCCTCACAGACCCGCATGCCAGAATGGGCTCTCTACGGGGAATATCAAAGCGGCTTCGCATTTTAGAAAATGGGCAACAGAAGACCTGCATGTCTCGATAAAATCCCAAGGACGCTAATCTGCTGACCTCCATCAACATCCGAGTGGAAGAAGATCACGCTAAGAGATAGACAGAATGATGTTGGGGTGGGATGGAGAGAGTGCTGATGTGAGTGTTGTTGAATGGTCGTGCGGTGAAGGAGGTGGCCAACGCCTAAACAGTTGATAAGTGATGCTTCGGTATTCATGTTATTGAGGGGAGTTGATTGTGTTGTGTTTTGGATACATGTAGGCTAGTAGACAGGTATATTATATATGCATGCACGTGATCCCAGCCCTCATGATCATCTCAGTGATCGGAAGATTCAACTGTTGAGGTGAGTGTTGAGGTGAGTGTTGATGTGAGTGTTGATGTGAGTGATCGGGCCTTGGTGGTCAATGTCTAGCTCTCCCGCATCAAATTATGTAAGGTACTTAAATAGGGGGTTCAACTTTTGTAAATTTATCAGTCCCCTTTACTCTCAATAACCACTAGTATGGTAGATAATTGATTATAATAAACGTTAGTCCTATTATGTAGTATAACGGGTATGTCGTGTTTATAATAATTTCATTGATGTGACTGGTAGATATTATATTGAGAGCGGATTTGTAGGTTCAGCATGTTTTGTTGTCAAATATATACTTATACGCAATTAGTCGCATCACTATTGATTCTATTTTGCAAGCCATTTCTAGTCCAGTTCTGTCAACTCGGGAAGCGAATCGTCTCCTGATGGAGAGCTTGCCATTATAGGTTCTCCGGTAAGAGGTTACTAAGTGAGAGAAGACCTATCGGCGTTATTAAAGGATTTCCAACGAGCGGTAAACAACGCCTACCGGACGCTATTCAGTTAGTAGCGTCCGGAGCTATAATAAAATTAATAACACGTATAAGTATGCCTAGGCTAGCTTTTATACACGTCAGATAAGTCATATTAATATAGTTTATATCCTAATCTTCGCTGATGATAATAACGTAGGTCCGTGTAAACTAGTCCGGGGGAAGGTAGCGTGCTGGCGGGCCGAGCATTTGGATGCTGGTTCACGGGGCAGATAATTTAGGGGAGATGGATATCTATTGTAGTTCATGTTTGACACCTTCTAGCACACTGTTCGCTCGCTTGTGGAATTTAGAAAGTTATTTAATAGAATGGTAATTGATTCTCCATCGGGACCCCTTCTTGGTAGCTTATAGGGTCACCGAGATTAAATTCCAACTAAGATTCCTAGGCAGTGGTGCCCTGGTACCGCGTTCTTATAGTTGAACAAGGAGTTGAAGGTCGAAGAACGACATATAATCTATAGTAGGGCTGGGGTTTGGGACATTGGAGGGTATAGTCGGCACCTGTGGCCATGCTGCTTCTAAGGTCTCCCCAAGAGCTCGGTTAGGGCAGCGGGGGAAATATCGTTAGCTACTAGTAAGCAAAACTCACCTGACTACCTGATTACCTGACGGCACCCCATTCTTAGAGCAGAAGGAATGGAGGAAAAGGAAGGTCAACCAGTTATGTCTTATTCGAAACATCGCTCGCTTTACGGTCATGCTTCGCTATCCACGCATCCTCTCATTGCAGTAAGAATTTCACTATTCAATCAAACGTCAGTTCTTTACACATTCAGTAATCCTTGGGACCGTCTCATAATGTTATTTTGCTTACTTAGAGAATTTAACCATTATGATATTTTCGCGTACTCTCGTCATACTTGGATTTTATCAACATTAAATAGTTAACCAGTCACTCTTTCCTAGTTCGGCAAGAATTATCGAGCTATCCTAAGACTTTAACTTTTTATCCAATTCTCGGTCTCTGCCAAATGCCAAAGTGGTGGCTACAAGGCTCCGCTGGGCTTTTGATGAACTGATCATCATGACATTGGATGGACTAATCTGCTCGCCTCTGGGCGACCGGTAATGATACAAATCCTCTAGAAGACCTTGCACAGCTTGAATGTGTCCGAATTTTGATCATGAGGTTTTGTTTTCTTGGCGAGAGGCGACAGTATCGACAGAAAGGAACAGGCGTCGACTTCCAAGAGCGACCTCAGACATTGCCCTTCTGGTCCAAGCATCCCAAGTTCTTCCGACTCGCTCCAACTGGTTGGTATCGTTGTAGAGGCACTTGACCGCATTGCATAGCTGATTTGTTTGTTTGTGGGTGAGTGAAAACTCATCGTGCGGAAGACCCTCGAGGGTGTTTAGTTGATATGATTGAGATGGATGACGATGGCATCAAACAGAGAGGCCGGCAAGGGGATAGTGGTGGGGCTTCCGAGGGCTCATAGCCTGTTAAAACAGACTAGGTTACTTGATGGAATGTGATAATGATAGATTCATCAAGAGAGCTGTAGAAAGTTAAGTTCTGAATAAGAGATATCTGGCAAGTTAAACAAAACTGGGCGGCCTTGAAAGAAAGTTGCATCGAACGACATAAGCTCCCGGTGCAAGATATAGTGGCGACGATCTCGTGAATGAAGGCGGCTCAACACAAAACAGACTTGCCGGAATGTCCTCACCTTCATTCTTCAATATTGGAATTATCGATGTTAATCCAGAATTTAACCTATTCCTTTCTGACGCCCCAATGGCCAACCTAAGCTGTGCTTTCTTCATTTGTTGGCAAGAATACTCTACCGAAGGCATACATACCACTGTGAGCCTCACCCCGCTAGGGCCGTAACCTATTTATCTGACGAAAGAGTAAGACACGAAGAGACTCAAACATCTCACATACCACACAACAGATATCTCACCGTATACATATCCTACCACAATAAACACCCCAGCACAAAATCACATCTCTGTTTTCTCAACACCTGAATGGAAGATGGCAATTTCCATTGCGGCAAAGGGACTATCGGATCACAAACCATCAAGGCAGGAGGGTTGGAAATACTGCACTCCACAACGAAGAAATTTCGGTCTTTTGTTTTACGATTCTGGTGGTTGATATGCATCTAGCTCGGGGTAATGTATCTAATCATGATCCTTCGGAATATGAAACAGATCATAAGATGTTGCGCGGGCCTTTGCTTCTTGGAGTATTGTTGAAATACTCGGATACTGGTACCCAGCACCACGAAGAGGTGCCTGCACATCGCTAGAGGCCTTGTTGACGCAGGGAGCCCAAGTCTTACATCCCTGAGCTCGGAACAGCGACAGCCGTGGCCACCGAGGCTCTCAAGCCCACAGACAAGAGAGGGACACCATCACATCGGAGTGTGAGGACCGAAGTTCTGATTTTTTTGGGCTGGGAACCCGGGTCCTTTTATATCTTTTCGGCTACTCCTCTCCTAAAGAACCAGTTGGACAGATGGTAGCCCGACTCACTATCTCGTTGAGAGGCGTTGAAGTGGTTGGACGGACGTTGAAATGATGTTTTCGAGACTTTGTGGCCGACAGAGTCAAGCCTCGGTTGTACTCGCAGAATTATTCCTGTCGAACCCTTGCGTTGAGTGTATTGAGACACTTACATCAATATTGTTGAGAAGAGAGTAATACCGCAAGAATATGATTCCCACACCGCGCTTGCACTCTACATCAGCCCATATTTTCCAGGGCCACCGTCTTGTTAATCAGGGTTGAAGTGCTTGAATGGACGCTGAAATGGTGTTTTGAGACATTGGCGCGGACAGTCACATTCGATTCTACCCGTTATTGGCCTAAAGAAGTGCCTCCCATTGATTCCATTAGAATCGACTTCGTCTATCTCCTAGCCTCGCGCTGCTAGAACGGTATTTCTTTTCTGTGTTTCTCGCAGCCAACTGATGCTGCCTCCACTAGAATTTATGCTACCTGTCGGCACAGACACTATGAACATACTCCCACATCCAGGATGTGAGTTGTATTCTTTAGCGAAGAATAATTGAAAGGTCTAGACCTTGCTGGAAAGCTCAGAATAGGAACATGAGCCTAGTTCCCAGGACAACTAAGTGGGTCATTTCAGCTACCAAGGTTGATGATCTGGTTCCTCGTCGATCGTCGCTCACCTCGCGGGACTGCAACGCTACTACCACACCCTGATGAAACCCTGGACACAAGAAGCACCAGTAGCACCAATGAAACATCGCGCATGAATGTGAACCGACGCTGGTACGGTCCTGGGAATGACCCACGGGATAGTAGATCAAGAAGGTTTTATTTGTGGCCCGTAGAAGGAATTGGAAGGATTTGCAAAGGTCCAGACACGATCTACAAGCCCAGTCTTGACGGGCCCTCAGCGTGTGGATAAAACGGGTCTTTGTTGCTTAGGAGGTCCTGTTGGGTTAGGTCAGGTGTTTGGAGTATCACGCACACTTTGGCGATAGAATGGTAGGCTAAAACCGGATCCGTGGTTATGTTCTCTTAGTTGCTCTCACAAGAGAGTAAGTTCCCCTGTCAAGTGGCAAGCTGCTCTTTGTGTATCTGGTCTGTAGAACGCTCTAGAAGCTATGTATCTTCTCCTGCATCAACTTTCCCCCTGATGATTATACTTTCTTCGAGCCCAATACTACGCTCCAGTCTATATATCTCATTGCTGCAGGACACCATTGCTCATCCGGATATTTATACAAGTTTGGCTACCCTGGCAGCCACACGAGCAAGGCATCGAGTTGGCATTTTCAGTAGTGGAATTAGCCTCGCCGGTGTCGGCTGTATCGGTGATGGGAATTGGGCCGAATGCAGGATTTCCGGTGCATACCGGTTCGCCCTCTTGCGGTCGATATTTGCTGTCGCCATTATATTCGACAACGCTTCCAGGCCAAGGGGAGCGAATGTCTACATTTTCTCTGGTAATGCAACCATTCACATTGGTGATGAACATAGGAGGAAAAGCCAGCGGTTGTTTGGGTGTGTTGTCGGACGAATTTGACGGTGGGTCATTAACCACAGTGATGGGTGCGCAGTTCATGTACATCACTCGATTGCCGATACGATTAAACCATGTCCAGGCCAGGGTGTATTTCCCGGGTGCAACCCCTCGGGGATCACGAAGGGGAGTTGTACAGAATGGTCCGACTCGGCACTCCCATCAAGATTCCAGGGTCCTTTTGCAGCGCATCCTCTTCGTAGGACTTGATGACTTTCCAGTCCGAATTCTTTGTCGGCTCGCGATCACTGGTGAGGCTCACCTGGCAGGACCCACCGCCATGGGTGGCGCTGCCCAGAAGCTTGATGGAATTGTTGCTCCCAGTCCGATAAGTCGCCTCTTCAGTCGGAACGGTAAAGTCACCTGGGGATATCTTGCAAGGAAAGTCACTACCATCTGCAGCAAGTGGCGAGTTGCCAAGTGCCTTTCTACTCGATCCGTAGGGCTCGGGAGACGCCATTCTCAGGCGTGCATAGGTCAGCGAGAATGCAACTGCCTGCAAAAGCAGACACCATTTCACGTGTGTCATAGTAGGAGGCGAGATGGCCTTCTGTGGTCAAATACAAGTTATATATCATGCAGCTGAAGGTTATAGTAGGATTGGCTACGACTTATATATCTCCGAAGGGCACTGGCATTATTTCTACAAGCCATCTGCTAGAGTTACCAGACTGGCGATAGAATTGGGCATATGGAGAGGAATTGCTTGGCTCGAAGAGCGTATAACCAGTATAATCATAAGGGGAAAGCTTGGTGCAGGAGAAGATACGTAGCCTCTGGAACGTTCTACAGACCTGATAGACAAACAGCAGATTGCCACTTGACAAGGGGAAATTACTTTCTCATGGTTGCGACCAAGAGAACACAACCACGGATCGGGTTGTAGCCTACCATTCTGTCGCCAAAGTCTGCTGTTATTCCAAATACTCGCCTGCCCCAGCAGTACCTCCTAAGCAACAAAGTCCCGTTCCATCGGACACTGATGGCCGAAAACTTTGGGCTTGTGGATCGTGTCTGGACCTTGCAATTCTTTCTAATTTCTCTCCGGGCCACAAATAGAACCTCCCTGATCTACTGTCCCGTGGGTCGTCGCTGAGATCTGTATCGTAAAACCGTACCTGCGTCTGTCTAAATTAACGCGTGGTGTTTGATTCGTCCGCCCGGTCCTATTTGTGTCCAGGTTCTCGTCAGTGTGTGATAGTAGCGTTTCAACCTTGCGAGGGGGGGGGGGGGGGGGGTGCGATCACGAGAACCTAGCTCGTGAGCCTTGGTTACATCAGTTCACATGGTTGTCCTGGAAACTAGAACCAGTTTCTTGTCTGAGCTTTTCAAAGGGTCTGGACCTTTTCCTGGCTATATGTCCTCCCAAAGAAAAACAATCTTCAACCTGAGATTGAAAGTATGCCAGTGCCTATGCGCCCAGGGAGTAGAGATCTTAATAAAGACAACATAAGTCAGCTGCGAGTAGAAAGGAAAGAAATAGCATGCAGCGGCGCGAGTCTAGAGATGGACAGGATTGACTCTAGTGAGACCAAAGGGTCCTCCGGCCAACCGCAGGTACAGCACAGCGTTTCCGTCGGCCACAAAGCCTCCAACCCATTATTTCGGCATCTGTTGAAGGATATCAACCCTCATGAAAGAGACGGTGACCGTGGTTAAAACGGGGAGATATAGAGTGCAAGCGCGTTGAGCGATTTAATTGCAAATTTGATGATAGGTACGAATCTTACTTTTTGCGACATTGATTTCTTCTCAACAGCCGATGAAAGTGGTTCACCACACTCAACGCACAATTTTGAGAGGAATTATTCCAGGTCGAGGCTTGACTCTGTAGGTCACGAAGTCTCCAAACACCACTTCAACGTCGTTCAAATCGCTTCAACGCTTATTAACGAGACCGTGATTCTAGTAAGTAGTAAGTAAGTAAGTAAATTTCATTCGCGGATCTGTCAGGCGGTGAAGCCCGATTTGCCGGCAGGGCACTACAGCAGGGCTGAAAAGATTGGCTAACTGAGAGCCCCTTCCCCACCTAAAGCGTAGGTTCGTGCATTTCCCTAATACTCTCGTGCCCCCCAGGTCTCTGACAAGAAATTATTTCAACCTGCTTGCAAGGACCACCTCCGCTCCATTCCGAGCCCTCGGGCGAGACCGGAGAACTTAAACCTACTAGGCTGAGGCCTAAGCCATCTATCCGGAACGGAGATATATTAAACCGCTTTAAGCTTCCCCTCAACCAGAATCTAGAGGATCCTGCTTACCAGAAGCTCTAGTTCACTGTCCTTGCTTCGACAAGATGACCGAACACGATCTCAAGAAAAAATATGGAGTTCGCCCAATTGTCGTTAAGAAGGTTTACTATATTGTTTCCAAAGACAAACCACTCACAGAAAAGCAAGAGAGGCAAAACCAAGACAAGAAACATAATGTTCAACTGCAGGAAGAATATAACGATCAACTGCAAAAGCTTATCAACAATCTTAACGATAAAATATTTATTGCCGATAGTCTCGCGCTTATAGCTTCACAGCTCTCAGGCGGAGCGTTACACATCCCACGCCAGGGTCTTGGGTACGAAGAAGCGAACGAAGAACTTCCATTGTCGGAAAAGAGAAGAAACATCAGAAACAGACTTACCGATGCTGGCTTAACTCTACCGAGGGATAAAAAAATACTCAACACTCTCAGTAAAGTCCTCTCGAGCCAAAGTCCCGAGAATTTGAATCGCCCCGAGCCGAACACTCCAGACATCTTTTATCGGGCTTTTCGGTCAGATAGCCATAGCCGATATGACAAGCAACTTGGTTTTCGTTCTTCAAATCAGCCATCTACGTTACCTCCCAACCACGGCGGCCCTCTACACGAAAGCTTATTGGTTGATAAGGACGTCTTGAAGAACCACTGCGAGGAAAATCGACCTTCGGACCTCATCGCGATGTCTGATAGTCCAGCGAGAATTTTACGTTTGATCGAACACTGGGATTTTAACTACCTAAAAGAAGACATGATAGCCGTGGTTAATGTCTCGAAGCTTCTTGCTATGAGGGTCCTATTCAATCGTACAACTACTTTGGCTAAGAAATTGGACATCGAGACCTGGGCTCCATCTCGGCCAAGAGGTCTCAGTTGGGTAAATCCAAACTATTGGGTTGCTTATCGGTGGGTGCCGGCTGAGTGCATAGAATTTTGCATGTCAGTCGCATCCCTGCGGAGTGCTTGTAAGAAGCAAAAGATTGGTAATTTATCCAGATCTTGAAAAAGGGAAATGCTTACCAAAAAAAAGGAGAACTCGATTTCGATCAGCAACTTCCACTAGAGACTTTACTCTGCAAAAAAATGGAGAAATTGAGGTTTTGAGTTGTACTTCGTGAAGCCAAGATACATATGATAAGATCTTATATAACAAGTTATCATTTATGACATTTCACTACTGCTGATAGGTCGCTGATAGATCACTACTAGGGCAGCTAGATTATGGCAATATCATCACTATTGTAGAAGCTCGAGCTTAGTTGACTAGCTCAATAGATTGCCATCCGGGGCATAGTAAGAGGATGAAAGTACGACAAGTGTTTTTGACTCGTTTGCATTGTTATGGGACATTATACGTCCGCGGCTAATACAGTTACGGGACGTAACTTCGTATTAAAATTAGGAAACACACTGCTATCCTCCTTCTCTTCTGTGGTTCACTAGTACTGTATACTATGAACGTAGTATCAGCGTCAAATGTCTGCTTGTTTCCCTCGACATTTTTCCTACTGTGAAGATAAGTCCTGGGAACATTATCAAACTTGGTTTGATAGATGAATGCAACCTCCAGTTTCATCTTAGTTAAAGAATTTGTGGGATCCGGTCATGGTAAAGAACCACGCAGACGTAGTATGAGCTGGAGAACTGGATGTCAAAATGTGGTTAGCGTATCTCTTACTCTTGCTGAGAGTGCCACTAGACCAAAATAGGCAGTGTCTGTTATCTCTCTCAGTCACCGCTATTTCCTGCCATTATTCTGCCGTACCAAACTAATATTGAGTGTACCATCCATTAGACTCAGTAATAGCCTACATCCAACGTGGCACACTCTCTAATAGACCTTCTCGGGTACTAAAGTCAAGTTGCTGCTAGGTAGTAGTAACTAACCTCGAGATAAGTGGAGATAAATAGGCCAATAAACTATTAAACACCGCCCCTCACTTGCTGCTAAAGTGGTGATGAACTGCCCGCTAGTTTCGCCTAGCAGTAATGATTTATTACAAAAATTTTGTTTATTATTATACTAAACGTGAAATCGTTCACCGAGAACTTCCTTCGTGGGTGACCTTACCTACGCTTTCAAAGCAATAAACGATTAAAAGCAATACCACCAAAATTACCGTCCATAACTGTTGATATCCTATTTGCTCAACGTTTATCGAATTCGTGGGTTGCAATGGTCAACACATTTCCAGCATATTGGAGCCCAACCCAATTTCCACAGTATCATTTCTTAAAGGGCATTCGTTTCATGTCCCCTACGAATATGAGACCTCAAACGCGTTGAGGCTCGTGGTTACTCCTTTCTCCACCTTGGAGTAGGGCCGGACCGTCGTATGGTATGGGGAGAAGATGTGCTTAAACTTAGTAAAGAGATAACGTGGAGGGTCGCAGTCCGGGCTGTCCGGGCGATTAGACCATTCGAGGAGATCATTCGAGCTGCTCAGCGGAAATAACAATACCTTTTGCATCAGTCAGCAGTTTGCGCCACAAGGGGATTTATGAAGCATGGACAGCCAAGTACTCAATTACTCGGAGCTAAGCGATAAGTATGAGAGGGGAAAGCTTTTCAGTAGTTGAGCATTAACATGGGTCGCATATTTGCAACACGTGCAATTGGCCTAGGGACAATGCCACCTAAAAGTGGAGATCAGGAGTAAGGGCCAATCATGTATTCTACTTTGTTCCCAGAATAGCGACACTCAGGCCAAGTTCTAGACAGTGTCTCCTTTAGCTCAAGGAAGAGTACTGTAATAGTCATTAGATGGAAAGGCAATGGTCGTGAATCGAAAAAGGCCAGAAACTATCTCGGGCATATAAACAGGATCTTCATCCCGACCTCAGGATCTTCATGCTCGAATCCTCGAGATCTTCATTCCAACCGAGAGGATTATCAACATCCTCGGAGATAGTCGCCTTCTTCATTCTCAGTCTCACTTAGATGGTAAAAGCTAGCCCTATAGTATCCATGTATTCGACACCCTCTTAATTGAGGATTTGAGGAAGGACACTAACCCGTAATGCGAAGTATGGGGTCTAGATCGTGGCTACCAGAATGAGATGGAAAGGAAGGGAAAGTAGGAATGAAATGCGGGCCAATTAATACACCAAGCCTCTCTCCTATATTGGTTGTTTAGGAATATCACACGAGAGCTTCGTTATATCTCTCGTCAGCTTTAGTCTCCAATCATCATAGTCGGGTGCCTGTATACTGTAGAAAGCTGCGGGTATTACGTAGAATGGTGATAGATCGAATAAATTAGGACTGATGCGGTTATTGGGAGAGGACTCGGGGTGAGGGAAGAAGATATCCCTAAAACTCCTATACTGTATGTGTATGGTGTTTGAAGTGACGCGGGCAAAGCTAGTATGACGTAATATATCACCGATTACGGTCTAGTGGGACTCTTAACTATAGTAAGAGAGGGGCTAGCCGGATCGCGCAAATTCGAGGTAGGGCGTTAAGGGAAGTCACCAATTTCCACTTCATATACCATAATTGGGGGTCGGTATGCAGTATTGCTGCTTTAAATCGACTGCATTTTGTAGTCTTGCAGCTGTATCTGGTGATATTCATGAGGCACAAATCTTATATCTACAACCATGCAGAGTACTGCTACAGTACAATCCTAGGGTAGTTAGCGGCGGTCTGGTGATGCTTAAGGTATACGATGCCTCCTGTGATAAATAGGCATCCAAGGAATAGGGCATATAAACCTAGCAGAGATATTAATTGGTCCATACCACCCATCAGACAAGAATTGCCTTAAGAATATATGACATTTTCTTCGAGAGACGCTCTTACTTGCTTGCTTATGTAAAGGGGAATTCGATGCTAGTCTGCGCCCTTCAGAATTCCTATCGTAGCTGAGATCAGCCGCCTATGGCTTCCCCATCATAGAATTTTGCTTGGCCATAGCCTCGAGTAATTTCTTGCCCTCGGTCGCCTTATCCTGGTCCAAAGGGTCTAGCTTATAGCTAGCCATAAACTTGAGCTAGCCACCAAATTCGTTAATGATTTTTCGTTCGGCATGAGTGACGGGTGGTTCTATTCGCAGCTAGACTTTCATTATCCTAGTATATAGGTTTTGAGAGCATATAAAGATAGCCGTACGAAGGGGATTGGGGTTAGGCATTTTATAGCGTGGATGACGAGGCGAGGGACAGTTTAGAAAGTGTCACGGCGATGTACCCGAATTAGCTTTCTACTTCAGAGCCCTAAAAGTTAGAGGAAATGGTATAAACAGTAGATTGATTGCCAGTTGGTTTAAATGAGTAGTGACTTTACCCAAGCATAAACACCAACCCCGCTCTAAATGATGCTGACTAAGATGCGCCAGAGGTGCAGCTAAAAACAGTCTAGCTGGGCCCTTGCCTATGGTTTGGAAGATCGATATTCAACCTATGATATGCACTAGATGAAAATCTTACTATCTTAGTTAGACTTACCCGTCCACTCAGCAACAGTGAGCCTGTATATGTCCAAATGCCGTGTGAAGAGGTCAAACCGTCCCCATGAAGCGAAGAGACTCACTATCGGCTTCCAAGAAATCCCTCCAGCCTCTTGTGCATGACTGTATTGTATGATTTCGCGTCGTAAGTTGCCGTATCTTACCAAGGCATTTGATTGCGTCGCTCGATTTGATGTGGCCGTCGAATACACGACCTGCGCTGAGGCATTGGCAGTGGGGCCAAAAATTGAGTTATCAAGTGTTAATCTGTCAAGGCGATTTCGAGAATGACTGTAGAAAGAGCTAGAAAATAGATATTGGCGGTGTAGCAGTCGAAGAGTCAACAGTCACAAAATGAACTCTTCTAATATGTGCGTATATAGCATACGATTGTAGAGCAATATTCCCTTAAGGACTCTCCAACCAACACATATGTACCCATGCCCGTTCATGGACACTCCTATTTGATTTTCGTGGCTCGTGTTCTAAATAAACAGCAACAGTTGATCGGGAGTCGACCAAACATGAGTTTTTGAAGCTGCTTCGATTTTAGCCCCGGCGCCTTTGCAATACTAGCCCTACGCTCTGGTGGCCATATTTGGGCTGATGCAAGGGGCAAAACTTTTGCATGGGCCTCCGCAGGCCCCTTTTCCAGTGACCATATATTTTTCTGTAACGACACTCCCTGTGCTGCTGGGTTAGCCATTACTTGGCATGAATGCAAGCCTGATTCTGCCAATGGTTATCACACGATGTAGTCCACAAGGTCATAAGTTCAAATTAGTCGCATTCCGTTCTGCTTTCAATGTGACTAGGAGACATTAAGTTCTACGGCACCTCCACCATCGGTATGGCTAACTGGATGGGTTGCACCCAACTCGTATTCTGGTGCCCTAGGTCGCCTCTGGTACATAAAACGTTCATCAGCCCGGATCTGTGGCCGAGGCAACGCAAATCTTCTCCTTTCTGATCCTCTACCAGACCCTTTCAGCCTATCATTATGGGATCTGCCGCAGTGAAAAAAGTGCTTGGCTTGAATGACCCTCCCAATGTACCAATTAAAATCATGCCGCCCCACGAGTCAGATCCGACGGTGCTGGGCTGGTTTCG
>JACSOR010000056.1:16341-54197 GCA_015585785.1 Penicillium dipodomyicola | reverse complement strand
GATAAAGATCTATATACTAGTATTAAAATATAGCCTCCTAAGGAAGCTAGTGATTAACTACTAGATATAGATAAACCTTATAACTATAAAGAGGTATATCCTCTTTTAATATATAGTACTAAAGTAAGCGCTAAAGGACTACTAGATAATATAGTACAAATACCATATGTGCCGACGCGGCCGGATTCGGCGCCCCCCTCGATCGGGTTTGGCGTTGGCCCCCAGGTGCCCTGTTCGGGTTTAGCCTGTCCAGAAGCGGTTTGACGCGACACTAGTCCCAAAATGGCATCCCGACCCTTCCCGTCCACCTTGGGTTTAGCACGTCCAGATAAGGTCTAGCGGCCCGCGCCTTCCCTGAAACGGGCATCTGCCGCCCCCCACCGCCGGCCAGCCCCACCGACGGGAGTATATAACTCGGTGCGTCGCTCGACGTCCACGCTTTCGTCTGCTACACTTCCATCTCGCCCGGTCGGGCCCAGCGACCTCGCCGCCGTGAAATGATACCGTATTACGGATCACACGGCACTGGACGCCCTGTTTCAGCTGGTTGCCTCACACACGGAGCAGTGCCCCTTCTCCACCGGCTGGAGCACCGGCGGCGCTGTCTACTAGTCCAACGCCCTGGGGTTTTTTTTTTTTTTTTTTTTTTTTTTTTTTTTTAATTTTTTTTATAGCGACAAGTCTTTGGACAAATGCGCCTACGATACGACGTTATCCAATTCTTGCTCTTTCGTGCGCTGTCTAATCACGTACTCGTGTGCCATTGGCTGGTGTTCTCTCGCCGATCCTCTCTTGAAGCAGTGGCGCAGAATGACCGGAAGTCTCACTTGTTTGCGGAGCCTTTTGCCTCGTACAGCAGCCTCGGAGAACTCCGCAATGGAACCTAAAACACTGTGATGGTATTGGCCGCTCAACTTGAATCGACGCCTTCGGCCGCGCCCTGCTATTCTCCAAGGCGATTGATTGACCTGGGCCCTCTGTTAGCAAGGCGCAGCAAGGCTGATCGATGCATGGACAGACAGATCGGGTCAAACCTGATGATGCGATGCTATTGTATTATCCAATTGGAAAAATGCCGCATGCTGTATCGCCGTGTCATCTGGCCCCTTCGTCATTCCTGCTCTGAATGTTGGTGTATCACATCTCTCCACCGACGGGCAGCACTTGGGCCAATTTCCCAACCAGCCCCTGGATGGGAAGTCGAAGTTGAATGAAGGGAGAGGGTGACCCGGGAGGTGCGTATAAAGAGTCATGGGATTCCGTCCTGCGCTTTCGTTTATTTATCTCAGCATACAAGGGCCTTTGGAATCTCTGTGAGAGCGAAAGAACCAAATTTTTCACTTCACAGTGCACCCCACCCCAGCCCCCCTGTTATTTGCTCCTACTACTTCATTCTGTCCCTCTCTCGTGCAAACCATGGTCTCTATCGATCTGGACAATATCATCCATTACCACCCTGCCCCCATCCCCAAGCCCCCTTGCAAACCACCACACTTGACTGCTTCTTCTCGTGGTTCTTCCTGTCCTACCGCAAATCAGCCCATTCTGATCCATCCTCTACCTCCGCGCCCCCCGTGCCTTTCTCATGAGTTGCCGCAAACACGTCATCCTCGTCGTCAGAGTCCTTCTCCTGCTGTGTCATCTTTGCCTAGTCATCGTGGTGCCCATTTGAGCCATTTTGATAAAGAATTAACCAACTTGGAATTGGCCGAATTCGAAAGTCAGGAAACTCCAGACTTGTTCTTTGGAGGCAGCGAGGAGAGTAAATCAGAGAATATCACCGACACCCAAAGAAAGGAAAAGCATGATCTACACGGTGGTAAGTGGCTGGATCATCTGCTGCTTCTCTAACTTCTCAGATCCCCATCGGGTGCCACTAATTAGTGAAGTTGAGAGCTAAGAGATATGTGCTAACTACTTGTTTTGAAAGTAGCCTCCAGCAACAACGACCGTTACAGGGACGATTTAATGCTCTTCTCTCTCGACCCTGCTACGCCGCAAGATACCGCTGACTCATCAAATGCTGTTGAGACTGGCTTCTCATCAGCAGGTGCATCCGCTTCTCCAGTAGAGGCTGATGGCCCCTTTTCGCCAAACGAGCTGTGTCCCATTCGAGGTTAGTAGTGTGCCTGGCGACAGGGCTTTTCGTGGGTTGCTTCTCACCATACAATTACAGGTCGTTCATCCGCTGAGCCCAGAGGAAATCAGCTTCCACCTGTTGGGCGTGAAACAGAGGTCACCAGCGTGGCGGCCGGTAGCCGGCACGGCTGTAATGTTTCAAGAGATCAGCCCTCATCGCCTAATTATAGCGCACTTGTTCCAGCTGGGGACGGACCAGAGCCTGCGAGTCAGCGGCGTTTTGGGTGGAGCTCTGAGGCCGGTGCAGAGCCCAGAAAATCTAGTCTTCCACCCGTCATGGAAGCAAATTCAATCCAGTTGCAAGCGCGGGGCCCTTCAGCAACCCACAACAGCCACTCGGGGGTGCGGTGTGACAGCAACGGGATTCATTCAACAGATGACTGTCTCGGCGACGAAGCGTTGGCGACCCCTACTTCGCCCGTACTACAACAGCAGAAGCAGGTAGTGCCCAGAACAGAGGGAAAGGATTCACCCGGAGATTTGTCTAGCTCGTGCTCCGTATCGGTCGTCGTGCCCCTAACCCGGTCTCGCGGACTACCAATAACAAGGTCCACTAGAGCCGGCTACGCAGGCCGCACAGGGAAAAGAAAAAATCGAGCAATGTCCCCTTGCGATATTGACAGCGACGATGCTGCCGACAGTGACTATATGGATGGGAATGATTCTGGTGTTGGTGACATCGCCAGGTCGCCACGTCTAACGAAGAGGCAGAGACGAACTGCCACAACGAAGATCCAGCCCGCTCAAGCTCGACGCGAAAGCCCGCATCACGTGTTTTCCTCGCCAGCTCCAGAAGAGGAAATTGCAAATCCATGTCCCGATACAAGTTTGCAGGACATGCAAACCATCCCCATCAGAGGCTTTCTCACGCGGCAATTGCTTCTATCAAGAGTCATCTACTCGTGTACCTTCGAGGAAGATAGGCAACCTTCTTGTTCGCATGGGCCAACAAAGGCCCCCGCGTACGAGGAAAGCTTAGACAAGACAGAGCACACCACGCAGCCCAGCAAGAAAAAGCCATCAGCGCGTGCGACTCGTTTCCTGCCCGATGAGGACGAACTTTTGATCGAACTGAAGGAAAAGCGAAGTCTCCCGTGGAAAAGGATCGTGAAGCATTTTCCCGGGAGGACAAAGGGTGCTCTTCAGGTTCGTTATAGTACGCAGCTCAAGGATCGGCGAGGTCGGAGTGGAAAGGTTTGCTCCTAGAACCTCAAGTACGGACCCAGGGACCGGAAAAGCATTAAATGAGTCTCAATTTTGTTGATAGAATATAATATTCTGAACACATGGAAGGTTACGGTTTGAGAACAACGTCCCTCCTAACTTTCTGACAAGAATACCGTTTCAATCTAATCAGTGGCTTGCGCTTCCCGTTTCCCCCCTTTTATCTTGTCCCTTTACGAGCCGATAAAGCACGCAACCGCAGCCCTTCTCGATTTATGCCTCCTTTCCTTGGCTTCGAGTATTCGAGCTGGATAATCCAGTATGAGTATTGGAATTCGTGTGTCTGCCCGCGAGATTCTGATTTGGACTATCGCTGCTCGTGGAGTGTGAACTAGCCCAGCGGTCAACAGCAGATTGGCTATCATGTGATATTTCCTTACAATACACTTCGAGAAATTGAAACACGCTAGAGCAAATAGGGACTAATGTGTTTCGAAGTAGGGTTCGAGCAACAATCTATGTGTGTAAACTGGTGAAACTGATTTCGATCCATCCTGTAAAGTAGCTGGGCCCTAGAAGTTTCGCAGATAAACCGTGGCATACTCATGGTTGCGTTCCTTGATGATGGCATACGCCGTTTGGCCATTCGAATCTTTCAGTCGCTTTTTCACACCGCCGCCGCTTCATAGACTACTAATTGGCCCTCCTCCCGTGCACTCCTACTAGGTGAGTGCATATCTGCCAGTTGGTGTCTCAATGATTGACCCGGCAAAGTGCACTCGAGCGATGTCGACCCAACCAAATCCTAACCAACAACTGGAGGTGCTGAGAGAATAGAGGTCTACGAAGTCTCAGATGAGGGCTTCCATTTCGCAGGTACCCTCGTTGTGTATCAGGTGAAGGGGGATTTGTACCACACGATGCTCAAAGCTTGTTACTCTTCCCCTTCGAATGTCAACCCAGAGGATTTGAAAATATACGACGCAGAGAGTTCTATCGTCGTATATGTGGTGTTTTCAAACGTGTGCAATCGCTCTGTCAATAGTCGCACTTTTATATCCCAAAAGAAACCAAGACGATCTCAGTCCAGTTCGTGCGTAGTATCGCTGGTCGAGTGTTCACTCCATCCCCTAAAAAGTGTCTTGGAACCTAACATCTGCATCTCCGTTGCTCCGGATTACCAACCGAAGATGATATTGGAATCCATGACCGAGCCTGCTAGGTTCCGATTGATCCAATGCTGATGACAGTCTCCCTGGAGCAATGCCAGCGAAAGACAATCGATGGCACAGTCCTGTTGTTAAAGCCTCGGTTGTACTTTTGGTAGATTTCAGGTTTTGCGTGGGCAGTATGCCTATGCCTGAGGATAGGGGAAAGTAGATAGCCTATGTAGTCAGCTTATCGCGTGCGTAATTCAACCGTGGTGGAGACAAAGTGGCTCCTAGAGGTATGGAAAAGCCAGTACATGAATTAATGAGAAGCTCTCGTTAAAGGTTGGAGAAGGCCGCATACCATGAATATGTACCGGATAATGCCTGGCACTCGAGACCTTTCCCCTTCGGTTTTAGTGCTCACCTCTTGCCGCTTTTTGATCACTGAGTATAACCGAGCACGTCCCTGAGTACCCTGACTTGATCATGGGCCATTATATAATCGACGTAATCTGCTCACTGAGCATCACCTGATCATCACCTGATCATCCCCTGAGCACCCTGATTTGCTCACTGAGTGCTCCCTGAGTATACAGCTGAGCGGCCTGAGTAAGCTACATCAATAAAATGCGACACGCTAATCCCATCACGTGCAACCCTTTCCATTAGATCGCCCATCAAAAAAGGACTGGCGCAGTCAACGTGACCGTTCATCCTAGCGGTCTCGACCCTATCCAAGTGAAAACCTCGCAGCGGGGCTATTCAGTTGACCTATCATTTTCCCATTTCAGCCTATGCTCCTAGGAATACCCTCGGTCGCGTACCAGCCCAGCGATTCCCTAATCGGGCTTTGGACTACTACCAGAGCGAGGGCGATTGGAAATTTCCTTGATTAATGCCCTTCTCTGTATCAAGGCAACTAGAGTAACTAATCAGTGTTTAGTAGGTGATGACGACGAACTACTTCTCTCGCTAATGAGTGTATAACGTCATGTCTTTCGCGCCATTGCTAAGTAGGTCGTAAACCGAAGACAAACCATCAACAGTAATACCAACAGTAATACTCCGATGAGCTCCTGGGAGCCCGCGCCCCCAGGAGCTCATCGGTATTACTAAAGTTCTAAGGATCCATACTATGGACCCCGACTCCATAGCTATTTCATTTTAATCCTAGGAATTCTAAGCATCGCCCGTTTTCCCTAGCATTTCTGCCTTACGTGATGCCATTTCAAAATAGGTACATATGTCTAGTCACTTGCTCCGAAAAGTCTTCATCATTCCTCTGCATTCAAGTTACTTGGCCAAAAAAAAAGACTGCTTTTGAATATATCACAGTGAGTTCAGCCTTCATTCACTCGTCATGCTGCATCAACTGACCGTACTCCAGATATATTTCTTTCGCTCACAGTGTTCGAACGATCAACATTACCAGCCCCTAGGAATCGTGAATGTCTTCGGAATTTACAGCGAACTCTTGAGTACCCTTTATAACCACAAGTCATCGTGCTTTACCCTCAGGGCCTCAGTGACTTCGAATTTATTGAGATAATGGCTGTTTCAAGTCACGGACCGAGGATACGGCACAAAAAATACTGATTGCAAAGTTCTGGTCTGGTGGAAGTTTCGCTTTGGTCGTACAACTTCATGTATGTTGCTCAGGTTCAGGTGTATCTTTATCAACCTGCTCCAGATCCTGGTCTGTTACTAGCTTTGGGGCTGGATAGTAGGAGTTCTTGATAGGTCAGTCGTCTTTCCACCACAGGCATAGTTGGAGACATACTAATTGCGAGCCAAGGAAAGCCCAAAATCCCGAAGCATCGGCTGATAGGATAAATACTTGGCCGCTTTCCCGAAGGCGTATGCCCACGCAGACATCTGCATCGCACATCTTGCTATATTCGGACGCTTTTTTCATTAGACTTGATTTGCGACGACCTTGTTTTTGGCGCATGGACTTTTTGACTGATTTAGTCCGGTTGGACGGGGTGGGCGGTGTGGACGCCATGTTAAGAAATGCCCCAAAGCGTCACCGTTGGGAATGGCTGAAGGAGATCAGGGCACTAATTAGCGGCAGGTATAGATTAAGTAGCTCTCAGTGATTCTCAGAAGCTTCGGATGAGTACAGTATTAAAGCGTTGAAATCCAGTATCGCACTCCAGAAACCGTGGTCTTCAGAGTTGATGGCCCAGAAAGACCTGAAACTGTCCCTGGTAAGTTTATTGACATGGCCATCTTGATGCCCGCCGCACCAAAGAGAGGTTGGCTTTCCCAGACGCAGGTCGAGGAGCCGGTCAACAATATTGTATTAACGCATCAAGCTGAGGCCTAGTTATGCTAGAATTTTCTTTTGTGACAGCCAACCGATGTGTAAACATTGGATGTCTCCGACGAGAAACGGTCAACTGCACTGTGTGGTTAAAGCAACGAATTTTGTATATTTTTTTATTTTGTATTTATTGTAGTGGAGGGGCTCGGATGTTGCATCGCTCTCAGCGGAACTCAGGTGGAACTTGTCTTGTTGAATGGTGGCAGGGAGGTCGTCTGGATTTAAGTAATCCCCAATACAGATGAGCTGAGTGCCAGCCCACTCGTTTTCAATCAGGTCACGCAGTATGTTGGGCCACGACGAAAAGAGCAACTCTGATAACTTCCCACCAAATGACTGTGTTGTGTACTCGCATTTGGACGGGCAAACCACCAGCCAGTATTGGCCCATTGTTTGTTTCTTGAACGAAAATGATAGGATAGAATCCGTGGAAGTGGGAGCCGTTAACAGATTAGAGCAAAGTTGAATGCTCGAGAAATGCTAATATTGGATGTAACTGGAAGACGGTACTGTACACTTGTGGGTTGGAGGAACTTGTAATATGGCTGGCGAGGCGCTTGACCTTGTATGTTGGTCACGATGGCGCTACTTGGCCCTGAGACAAGAAACAGAGATCGTAGGAGTTAGGTGACTCGGTTTTCGTATGTCCATCTTATTAGAGTCTCAGGTACGATGCATAACTCCCAGGAATCGGTGAGTGTTTCCTGGGAACACTATAGCCGTATCCCGGGATTCTTAGGGCTCCTAGAAACCAGTCGCAGGGTCCCAGGAGCAAGTAGCACGATCCTAGGAGCTGGTGACTCAACACTTTTAGGTAACTCCGTGTCGGTTATGTCGTTATTTAGTGCACTGGATGCGATAATATGCCCCCAAAAATAGTTAAATAGAACCCAGCACCACAAAGAAATGCGCCTCCCAAGCTCCTCCGCCAACCACTCGCGGTGGCAAACTTGATCTCTAAATTATTACTCTGAGCCTCCTTTTATTATCATCTGCATAGGTAGTCGTTACCTATACGTTCGCGTAATCTGCCGAGATGTCGCTTTTGGGACTTCCACTAGAACTACTTCTGTGGATTGGCAAGTCCATCGACAAGAAAGACCTTCGAAGTCTGTGTCTCACATCTCGGAAATCCTACGTCGTCTTCAGCAAGAGCCTCATTGATTGCATAGACTTTCAAGACACCCCGCCAATTCATTGGGCTATCGAACATAGAAGCTTAGGCATCGTCCAACACTTTCTAGGTTGGGAAAAGGCAGATGTCAACCGAAAGTTTTCTGGCCTTACACCACTCATGTTGGCTACAAAGTTGCGGTACTCAGAAGCTGTTGATTTGCTCTTAAGCCATCATTCAGTGAATGTCATACAGCGTAATACTTTGGGAGAAAGTGCCTTCTCGATCGCTGTTCTGCATGGAAGCGTCAGTATTATCGAACGGCTCCTCAATGTACCGAACATTGATCTCAATAACCAATCACTGGACGGGATTGCGCCCATTTCAATTGCGCTGACCTGTCGCCAAACTTATGTCTTCCAACTCCTTTTGTCTGATGAGCGAACAAATGTCAACATCTGCGACCATCATGGCCAAACACCACTGCACCTAGCGACAGAAATTGGCGACTATGGAGCAATCCAAATGCTTGTACGAAATCCTCGAGTTGACGTCAACTGTTTCAACCGTCGACAGGAAACTCCGTTGCTCCTGGCTGTCAAAGGGCACGGCCGTTTCCTCCCCATCAAGAAAAGGCTGCTTGTCATTGAAGCCTTGCTTTTGAGTCCATGCATCAACCTTAATTACCAAGATGAGAATGGACGCACTGCAATATGGTATGCGGTGAGCAATTCCGACGTAAAATTGGTTGAGCTCCTCTTGCAGCAAACAAATCTGGACCTCAATTGCGCGGACAAGCTGGGCCAGACACCTTTGGCAAAGGCTGCTGCGAAAGGCTCCTTAGACTTGATCAAAGTCCTCTTCCGACAGTCGGGGCTTAATAAGAGTCCTCAATTTACCGATGCATTTCCGCCGCTCTGGTCAGCATGTCGCGCAGGACAATTTGCAGCGGTTGAATTTCTCTTGCAGAATTCAGCCGATATTAACCAAATAAGCCCATCGGGGACGTCGCCACTTGAGGTCGCAATAATTATGGAGCATGTCGACATTGTCCATCTCCTAGTCAGCTATGAAAAATCTTTGTTGATCAATGACCAAAACCATTGCTCCTCCTTTACTGCGCTAATGTTTGCGTCGGCTCTAGGCAGGGTTGAAATTGTCAAAATATTATTGGAGTATCCCAACATAAATGTGAATGCGGTGGACGACCAGGGGAGAACTTCTTTCTGGTGGGCTGCGGCTGGTGGGCATTACAAGGTTGTGCAGCTGTTGGCCAATCGGCGTGGTGTGAAAAAGCGACTGAAAGATTCGAATGGCCAAACGGCGTATGCCATCGCCAAGGAACGCAACCATGGGCATGTCACGGTTTATCTGCGAAACTTTTAGGACCTAGCTACTTTATAGAAAGATATTTCAATTGATGCTATATCACGCTTTGAGCGTGTGCACAGCGATCGGGTTCTCCGGGTGCAATACGATACTGTAGCAGCAGATTTTTCACCGTGGCCTGTTGCCCACTGCTCGTCATTCTCTAGTGATAGCTACCAGGAACAAATTTGAAGAGCTCATCCCTAGTGCGGGGAATCGGCAGTGCCACGGGCTTATGCTAATGCTACCTAAGCTGGAAAGGATGCACTGCTGTATGGTAATCACCAAATTACTCACCCGTGGTGCAAGTATGCGGTGCTTAAGGCACCAAAACGCTTTGGCCTTCCGTGCTGGCTTTCAGGGGACAGGTAATTATCGAACTACGCGACGGGGTTCCTGACCGGCCTCATCGGTACGAGTTCAGATTTTCTAGATACCATGCGGTGCGTAAGGCCATCGTGTAGAGGGTTCACTGTCTCAATGATATCCATCACTCTCAAGGTCCCGCTTTCCACTTCTAAATGAAAACTCCCGCGGCACAGGTGTGGTCCCACTTGAATAAAGCATCTACGATGCTGGTAGTCAGCAAGTTCCTTTTAGTTCAGAGGGAATAACAATTACTCTATTTTTCGCTCCATCCATATATCAAGTTTGTGCACGCCCACGGCTTTGGCGATTAGAGGTCACGCGGTCCTTCTGGTGACCTCAAAAAATAAAACAGATACACCTGCACGGTTGGTCTCTCGCCAAGGATAGGTCCTGTGGGTTATAAACTTAAAAATACCATCATCATCATTGACAAAAACGGCAACGACCATTTGCTTAGGCATTCCAGAAAACTAAACATCGCGAGTTAGCAATTCTCTTCATTTTGGCTGCAGTAAAGAGTGGTTAAGAAGGGTGGTTAAGAGGAGTGGTTAAGAGGAGTGGTTAAGAGGAGTGGTTAAGAGGAGTGGTTAAGAGGAGTGGTTAAGAGGAGTGGTTAAGAGGAGTGGTTAAGAGGAGTGGTTAAGAGGAGTGGTTAAGAGGAGTGGTTAAGAGGAGTGGTTAAGAGGAGTGGTTAAGAGGAGTGGTTAAGAGGAGTGGTTAAGAGGAGTGGTTAATAAGTGGTTCAGAAGAGTGATTAAGAGGAGTGGTTAAGAGGAGTGGTTAAGAAGAGTGATTAAGAAGAGTGGTTAAGAGGAGCGGTTAAGAAGAGTGGTTAAGATGAGTGGTTCAGAAGAGTGGTTAAGAAGATCTGGCCAAGAGTGGTTAAGACCTCAGCGAGCGTTGAAGGCTAATCGAGGAGCGTTTAGATGTAAATCTGGGTCATATACAGCATTTCCTCAACGCATCCGAGAGCACTCTCCCATTGAATGATTTAGCAAACAAACCCCAGCGCGCACTATTTTGCGCCCTGGGCGGTCCACTTTCCAGCGATGAGAAACGTTGATTGCACCAGCTGGGAGTGTTGTCATTGCGAAAACCTCTGCATAAAAGTCCAAGCCGGTACGTAGAAATCTGCGGTGTGCAACTACTCTTCAATCTCACGAGCCCGGCAATAAAAATGTATAGAGTCATGAAACGACAATACTTGCTCTCTCTTCTTCGAACCATTCGCGGATACCGATCAAAGGCGGAACAATACCCGGCACCCTCCTGTGATGATGGCAGCAACTTAGCCAAGCGCACGCATGTGAGTATGGAAACTAAGGTGCTAGCTTGCCGTGTACTGTATTGACATTCTGAAGTCATGCTCTGTGCCTGCTTCCGATGAACCCCAAATTGAGATGATGAGATCACTGTTCAAGGGTTATAATCCCACGTTCAAGCTCCATCCTCTTGGGTGGGAGGCAGAGTCTCTCCTGCTTTTGAGTCCTACGCAGCAGATGTGCTACTACAATGGGAAATTGTTCGGCGGGTACATTGCCCTCTTGATGGACCGCATTCTTGCCGACAGTTGCAAATCAGCAGTCACAGCCTACTTGAACACGTCTTACCTCCACTCGGTTCCGCCAACAGCTCCGATACTTCTTCGAGCATGGCCCGATCGGGTTGAAGGTCGCAAGGTTTACTTGAAGGGTTCTCTCCAGATTCCAGGAAAGATTCCTCAAGATTGGATTGAGGCGATCACAGCGGATGCTTTGTTTATAAAGCCAAAGGATTGGGAATGAGAGACATTGCCTGTGAATTATTATTGTACCTCAATTGATATTCCGCCCCTGTCTCTGGCTCAATAAGCATGAGTGTAAAGTATTAAAATCCACAAGCTCCCCCAAGTACAATATGCAGCAGAGGGACCGACTGAACGACCCAAAAAGTGCCGAGGTATAGCTGATTTCGAATACTACTGTAGTATCTGATGCCGTGGGAACGCGGACGACTTTTACTTGCCCTTCTGGTTGAGAATATTGCGATATAAAATTACTGTGTGTACCGAGCGGGAACTAACCCTGGACCGATGGCGGACCCACCCGCGGGGGCTCCCGAGCCCCTCCCCACAAAGACCCAAGAATCGACGTCCAGCTTCTCGATTGAAGATTTCCAACCCAGAGTGACAGCCAGTTCGCTCGGTTCGCTCCCCGATAGCCGGAGGCTAACGCGAAGCGGCGATGCCTTCACGCCCTCGGAAAGCACGGGCCGGGTCAACCAGAGAGGTGTGGAGGCTCATCGACAGTCTAAAAACCATCATCCACCACCAAACTACGCTCATCGAATCGACTGAAGCCGAACTACAGGAGGTCAAGCATGACCAGAATGTCCTTCGCGATCAGAATGAGAATCTTCATGAAGAAGTCAGAGCGCTGCGAACACAAATCGAAATCCTCCCACAGGCGGCCCCGACCAGATCATGGGCCACAGTAGCGGCCAGCGGTGGCGTTCCTCCACCGCAACTGACACACCAACGACCCGATAAAGACCAGAACTGCGTCAGAATCGGCACCCAGCGATCGTTGGTAGACCCAACCGACAGCCACAATAGAGCCTCGTGAAGGCCTCTCGTGGCCTAAGTGCGCCGCTCCCATTATTGGAGTGGTTTAATACCAGCGGTTATGTAGTCAAATGTAGGTTAATACCAGCAAATTTGTATGGTGGCTATAGGGAGTGAATGTTGGAAGTCGGTCGAATGCAAGTAACTGAGGGTCTGCTACCTTGAAAACCCAGTACTACTGCCACGGTGACCTTGGTCTAGCAATGCTCCACCATGGGCAGCCGAGTTAGCAAATCTATAGTATAAAGAAAGACTAGTTCCCAACAGCGGAATGAGCGTCTTTGCCAACACGACCAGTCGTGGAGAGCCCCAGCAAAACATCAGAAGTCACAGGTACACAGGAAGAGGCACCACTCTACACACAGCCACGTTCAACCGAGGAGCCTCCAATTCCCGGTGTTGCAACCCCGCTGCCGGTAAGAATAAAATATGATTAGACCGGACCACGCTGACCAGCCAGACCCAGAATCACAACATAGAGAGGCAGATTTTGGCTGTAGAGCCCTTCCGACCCATACTTGAGGTCTTGAAGCAAATTGAAGAGGAAGATACTGAACTTGCATTTCGTGCTGCACATCTGGTGGGGTACATTCGATGTCTGTGGGAGTCTTGTGTTTCCAAACATACAGACATCCGGGAGCTCGAAGAGGAAAACGAGAAGCTGCGGACTGGGAATATTCAGCTATGCAACGAGGGAAACCGCTTGAAGCGCTGCCAAGATGAGCAAGTAGCCCGCTTGCATACTATCGATGATGCGTTGGATGAAGTTCGGGGAAGGCTCATCGGTGTGCTCAAAGTTTGGAACGAGCGGTCTGTCGGCGACTTGGCCATTTTGCCGGAAGATGGGTTTCCCCGATGTTAGTCATTGCCGTCAAATATGTCAAAGTTACTTCAAAGCTTTGCACCACCGAGTGCTTCAAGCAAGTATTCGATGATAGGAAGCATTTGCTATTACTCCAATGAATCCCTTGAATCTGTGTGCCTAAACTTCGTGGTCTACACACTTGCTGAACAAGTTGATTGTTCACCGACTGAACATCCAGCATTTCGAACAGCGTAATGTGACACGATAATCTAGGTAGTCAGAATGCATAATTGCAGCTGTCAAAGTCAGCAAATGAGTATTTCTTTGTACGCGACCAACTTTACCTCTAGAAATAAAAGCCAGCAGTACAGGACAACCCCAAAGACCGCAATCAGAAGAAGCACAACAGCCAACCCGATTGTCCAAAGCAAAGCACAACGCAGTTGTAATCGAGTTCGGGAATGGGCTGTTGTATACTCATCCAGCCACCATAAGAGAAAAGTCAAGCTCAGGTAATCCACAAAGTGAAGAAAGAGTACGGCACCTCGCATTGGAAGATACACGTAGGTACCAACTAGTGTGGCTGTAACCTTGATAAAGCACGAGGAAAGGGAAAATAATGAAAAAAAGATCATTAATTGAGATGGTGTATTGATAAGGCCTCGCAGCAGGATGCTCATTCGGAGAGACTGATCCATGGTGGTTAACTTGAGTTTGAGAGATAATCTTGAAGCACGTACCACGAGTAAGAATGGAAACACGCTGGCTACCCCAAGTATTACCTCTCGTACGACTTCATTTGTTTCAGTCCAGCTCAGTCCCACATACATTACCATAAAACATCTTCCGGTACAGATACTGCAAGATCAAGGGCCGGATGTGACCAAGTTTCCCGGCCTGCTCGCCGAGACAATTCCAAACGGGCAAGGCTGACAATTAGCAGCACGGTAGCAAGGGCTGCATGGACCTTAGGCAAAATATGCATGACTGGCTGCCGTACTCGCAACGTGCAAGTATAATGGGATTGGATTGAACTTACACGCAGGATTACGTGCTACTGGATTACTTGTGATATCATGAACTGGGGCTCACTAATCATGTCCTTCGGTCTATAATGGTCGTATATAGGTTGATACTACCGAGCCGCCTTCTGGGAGCCGAATGAATGGCCCCGGGAACGGGACGGGTGTTTCTAGGAGCCCAGAAGCCCCCAGGAACACATAGTTGGATCCCAGGAACCAGCTTCCCTCCCAGGCACCGACCAGCTTCTAGGCACCCCATAAATTCAACAAGCTAAGTACTCTGGGAGCGAGAGTGGCTCTCCTTGGAACGAACGGCGTGCTTACCACACGCATTAAAAATTTCTGAAAGCTCTTATAAGATACCTTGATCCCCACTGTGTTAATAGACAGACACAATTCCTATACCGTTCAATCCTTCAAATTAACTTATTATCACGACTCATCTTCGGTAAGAATTTCATAGCTTGAGCCAAACGACAATATACTGAACTTCTTTCCAAAATCAACAGCTCACTGCGTTCGCATATTCTGTCGAGATGTCTCAGTGCCAGAAAGGAATTTCGTTATTATTTCGTCACGAAGGCTACTACGGGATAGCATGCAGCATAATGGAACAGCTGACGGCTTCGGATGTTGGAGCTCTCTTAGCTTCACTTCGGATTACGCCAGCCCAGCATACAGTAGAGACGTTCCTACAGCCACTACGAGACTTTGACCCCACCATGCGACAGTTTCAGTCTTGGTTCCAGGACAAATGCCAGATACTGATCATAGGTCCGCACTCCATTCGATTGAGCGACCGAATCTTCAATGCAGACGAGTACTACAAAAGGAAGCGCTCGAATCAAACCCAGCTGGAGGTGTGGATTTTTGCGATACCCGCCAATTTTGAGAAGAGTGCAAAGGAAGTCCAATGTCTCAGGCACCGTTCTCATGCCTCCTCTTTATTCTCTATACAGGAGCGCGCAGAAGCACTGATTGCTGGACAAGAGCTTCTCGAAAATAATCTGATCAGGCAGATCAGTTATGCAGATGCCGAACCAAGCAAAGTACCTGGAGAGTACCTAGATGTCAAAGTTTTCGATCTTTTTAGCACGACCACACATCGGTATCTACACACAACACATCTAATTGGGCTTGAATTTGCGGGAATGAAATTTGGTATCGAGTGGAACATCAAGGATCCAATGTCGAAGGATCACTGTTGGAAGGCAAGACACGGAATTCCTTACATTGAGGCTGCTAGCCCTCGCGACACCAAGGTAGCCGTGAAAGACCGTTGGCGTCAACAAAAACCCCAAAGCCTGGTATTTTACCCCATGTACCCGGATTGGGATCCACAGTCAACGGTTTCTATCCCTATCAGCTCGTCCTGAACTCTTGCGAAATTTTTGTCGCAACAGGTGTGTTGTTTGTGGGTCAGTTGTTCATGATAATAAACGAGTACTGTAAATAGAACTATAATCTTACGTTGATTTAGCGGAAGTACCTAGGGCTCGATGACGCCGACCCAACAGCAGACATACAGGAAGAAATCTCCAGCTAATGGCTTTCGACCCCGATATGTGCCCTGCGCCGGATGGAATTGTAGATTCACTCAGCAGCGATGAGACTCCAGCTGGCAGCCAGGATCCACCACATCAACTTTTGGGAGTAGGCGAGTATAGGCATACTCACCAAGTACAACGAATTCTAGCGGACAGCAGCAAGCTACAGTACTCATCCCCTAAAGAAATCCATACGGAAGCTGGAAACGTCGAAATGAGCAACCACTCGAAGTGGGTGGAAAGTAGATTGGCACAAGGGCGCAGAAAGCCTACAATCACTGAATTATGAAATCGTACCAGCTTTATAATGCTTGCGATCTCAGCGTATTAATAGGTCCTTCGCCGTACTGGCAACCATATCTTCTGCCGGAAGTTCATATATCACAGGGAATGTGCCATGGGAGGCTTGGAGCCTGGCCTTGTTCGCCGCACAGCTGGTTCGCCTTCGCGAGCAGATCCCTTCCCGAGGGAATATTGATGGGTATCTTAAATGGTTGGTGTGATAGAAAGACGATCGCCGACCATGGCAAAGCTGGCAGCGAAGCGTGCCGGTCTCGGGCAGGATGGTGTCTGCATTTCGTCCCGCAGATCCAGCACACTCCACAGGAGGCACTGAACTGCCTTCTCTTCGAGAAGATTTCAAGGGACGAAAGGATCTCTTGGCTCTATTGCTTATAATATTAGTATTCGCAACGCATAGATCATGAGCTCCTCATACTTTGCATCTATCCACAATTTAGTGCCAATAAACCAATTCATCTTTGTGTGCGCAGAGAGCTTAGTTGAAGACTTTTAAGACTTACAAAAGCAAGTGAGCCCTAAATGTCACTGGCTATAAACTATACAAGAGAATATAGAGCGAGGTAGACCTTGGTTCATGGAAGCCTTTCCAGCCTAAGTCAAGCGGTATTGTCGATCGCACGCGAATCATATTATTTGGAACCAAGAAAACACACGCATAGGTATGTCTTGACAGGAATCGAATAAGAAAAGAACGATGTTGTGAAATGAAACCGTTCAACTCTGCTTCGCTTGTTATTGGCCGGTTGGAACCCGGTTGAAGTGTAACGTTTTGAGGGCCATGAACGCGGACACGTAGGAGACATCAATATGGGTTGCATTGTTCAACCTAACTCACCATTAGCCCTCCGCTCTTGAGCATAAGGGAAAGGGGTTGGTACCATTATTTGCGGGAGTTGACGTCCCCTGTCTAACTCGACCGGCCATTGTTTTGACCGACGGTGAATAGAACCACCGCATTAAAACACGCCCCCACTTACCTGTCACCAGTTGTGGAACAAACTAGGATTGCCCGCCATTGCATTTTGAGGTTGTTGCCTACTGAACGAAACCACAAAACCATAGGAACATCGAACATCAAAGTAGACTCTCGCACTAGCCAATATTACACACCGAGATTCAAATTAGATTCCGCACCATCGACAGCATACATATTCATTCCTGAGTCAATCCAGAGTGCTCCAAAAAGGTGCTTCCACCGTCGCTGCACGTGTTCCATTAGTGATCTCGCCCTTTTGTGCCGGTTGGCCGGTTGGCCGGTTTGAAGTTGTAAGTTGTGCAGCTCAAACGTCTCACCTTTACAACTCAAGGCTTCGTTACAACCAATTTATCGTAGCATGTTATTCCAATTTCTGTGTCTGTTGAAATCCGTGATCAAATCGATGAAATTACAGCTCAACGTGCCGATTGTATCTTCACTAGTGTACCATTCATCCAAAAGCTAAAGGGAACCACCTAGGCTGACAGGGTGAAACAGAACACCAGTGGCGAAGTAAATATTTCTATCGAACGAACAAAAGAAAAATGAAGGGGAAAAGGTTCGAATACCCTCTAGGATAGTACATTAGAGTTGAAAGCGAAATGACACGCGAAGCTTGGATCGGCGGTGAAGGACCCTGGTGCAAGTAATCCAAACAGTACGCTGATGACAGGCAATCCATGAGAGCAGAACATCCATAGTTCCCAATTTCCCATTATATTCTGTACAAAAACCTGTGGGTCAAGGAATGGCATGGGTATAGAAGGGTGAATGCGAGATAAAGGAACCGAACTCCACAGGGTAGAATTATCTGTGATCTCCACCCGTGGCCATATAGCTAACTGAAACCGTGATTGTCCAGCGCTGGTTATGTTTCCCACTGTGGAATTCTGCGAGAGGATGTCACTTATCTGACAACGTATCCTTCGCGAGTTTCCCAGCATTGACTCAACTCGTGGAAGAAAGAACGGATACAGACGCGATCGAAATCAGTTTCACGCTATTACTCTCTTCAACTCTTTCGTGAACTCTATTCTGAAACACGCTAATCTACATTTGGCTTCGCTTGTTTCAAGATCACGAAAGGTATTATAAAAAGAACATTGCACGAGCGGTGGGGCCCGCAATATTCAGAAACATGAATTCGACTTCATTAACCATTTCTCTCATAATAGAAGCGCCCCTTCATACAAAAGTTGAAGAAATGAAGCTATGTTTGACTATTCATCACTGGTTATGGCAATGAGACAGAAACCCTACCTATATAGGGGAATGAATAAGCGCTGGGCGTTGCTTGAAATGTTACTGTATATACAAGCCTATGAGATAGAAAAGCACTTTCCAGAGCTCCCAGCCATAATCTTTACCCATTCGACTGCATAGTCCCTTACTACATTATTTCGAACTCCAGTGAGTCATAAGCTCCACCACCGTTTCGGTATAATGTCTGATTGAGGTACCGCCCGTTTACCTATGTGAGCTTTCTTTGCAATTGCTGCTCCGATGGCTCTTTCTGATCTCAAACCCTTGGCCCCAAACTCTTCCTCCAGTGGGCGAACCAGAACCAAGGCAACACGGAAGCTGCCCCGTAAGCACTGCGTAAGCACTGTGGGAAGTAGCCAACCCTCTGCCTCTCTCTATCTCGAGATACATCGGACAGAGCACGGCTCGGATCACCGTGCGATTGAGACTGTGTTCGATGCACCGTGGTCAGCCCCGAAGCATCAGGGACGACTTCTTCTGAAGAACGCACCATGGAAAGAGGGTAATGCCACAACAACAATGCGCGCCCCGCCCCCCCGCTCTCTCCCTCTCCCCCGCCCAAACGCTCCGATAAGAAAGGAAATTTGATAGAGCAGGAGGGTCGCCTTTCATTAGCCATACAAGCTATACAAAACGGCAAATATCCCTCTGCAGCAGCTGCTGCACGACCTTTTGAGATACCTGTCTCAACTTTGAAGGCCCGGATCAATGGGCGCGAATCTGCTACTGAAAAGCTTATTTCTACCGGAATTAAGTTTTCAACGTACTTCAAGCAAGATGAAGATAAATTTGTACTACACTAGATCAAATGCGCCAGACAGGCGGAGATTTGAGCAATAATGGATTGGGGCTGCATCTAGAACCAAGTGTAGTTGATTTTCATTTGTGTGGATTATTTGACATTAATGTAAAGGTTTCAATGATTATCTTGCCCCAAGTTTTCCATGAATCCATCTGCACGGAATACATTTATAAGGGCAAAGGCTAAATGACGAGGTGGTTAGTACATGGTGTAATTTGTGGCCTTTCTGAATAGTGTTCTTGATTCGGGCACCAACAAACTACATAATTTTATTGAGTGGCAAAAATGGCAGTGTAATCCTAAAAGCCCGGCAGAACTATTCATCGACCCCTACGCTCATGTCGAATCACAAGGGCGTAGATATTCTACGACTTCTACGATTTCCTACACTTTCATTTCTGTACGGTCACCGGCATGTATAACTATATAGAAATAAACAACCGCTACTACCCAAGGAACCATCCGGCGGCCACTCTGTACCTAATTGAAGCGGAAAACCGCGCAATAACGAGAACTTGTGGGCAATAGAGTTCCCACTCTACGATGATGTCGCCCAAAGCTCTGTAACAACCACATGGTTCCTTGAATGTAAGGCTTTGATTGGGCTCGGAGAGATAACTAGCAAATATCACACTCACCATGCCGATGATTAAACTTCGTAGGTCAGCTGCGAGAAGCTCCGATCATCTGGAGATTAAAAGGGGCTATTTAAAGCTGTGAGACGCGCACAAAACACATATCGATACCTGAACCAGAAAGCGGAAGATTTGACCCGAGGTGAACTAAGAGAACTTACAACCCATGATGAATATACGGTTTATTTTGGGTGTCATTACTTTACTATCCACGATAGTCCATGCACTGTCTACGGGGAATCATGGCATACGTCGTGCCAAAAGACAGTCGACAGACCGACTGGTCTTTGCACACTTTATGGTAAATATGCCCTCAATTTCCTTGTGTGTGTTGGACATATACTGATTATCTAAAAGATCGGAATCGTCAGTAATAGAAACCGCGCATCGGACTACGATGACGACATGAAAAGGGCTAAGTCTCTGGGCATTGATGCGTTTGCTCTGAACATTGGCACAGATCCCTATACTGATCAACAACTCCAACTGGCATACGACTCGGCTGCCGATAATGACATGAAAGTCTTTCTATCACTCGATTTCAACTGGTGGCATATTGAACAGGCCGCCGAAGTTGGCCAGAAGGTTGCCCAGTATGCTAGCAAACCTGCACAACTTCTCGTCGATGACAAGGTATTCGTTTCATCGTTCGCCGGTGATGGAATGGATGTTGCAGAAATGCGAGTAGCAGTTGGAAAATCGGTCTTTTTCGCACCGAATTTCCACCCATCAACTGGGGTAGATATCACGCCAGTTGACGGCCTCTTGAATTGGATGGCGTGGCCAAACAACGGAAATAACAAAGCCTCAACTGCAGAGCACAGTATTTCTGTCGCCGATGGGGATAAGGAATATGTCGATGCTCTTGGCGGAAAGGCTTATATTGCCCGTCAGTTTCATTTTCGTCGAAATTTGAATTAATTTTTCTGACTCTAATGCAGCTGTTTCCCCGTGGTTTTTCACGCATTTCGGACCCGAAGTTTCTTATAGCAAAAACTGGAACTTCCCGTCTGATCTCCTGTGGTTTAACAGATGGAATGAGATTCTTGAGTTAAAACCGCGATTTATCGAGATTGTCACATGGAATGACTATGGAGAGTCTCATTATATTGGTCCTTTGAGCTCACCGCATACTGACGATGGGGCCTCAAAATGGGCTAATGACATGTGAGAACCTCAAAATTAGCCGTGGAACCCTTCAAAGAGGGGGTTAAACTAACGGATAACTACAGGCCCCACGAAGGATGGCTGGACATTTCAAAACCATACATCGCCGCGTTCAAAGCAGGCCAGTCGTCTCCAGACAGTCATATATCATCTGATGAGTTAGTCTACTGGTACCGACCTGCACCACGTGGCGTGAACTGCGACTCTACAGACACCTGCATGGTACCAGCGAACAATGGCAGTGGGAACTATTTCATGGGTCGTCCCGATGGCTGGGAATCCATGGCCGACTCGGTCTTCATTGTATCATTGCTTACAGCCCCAGCCACAGTGCAGGTCAACAGCGGCGGGACTGTCCATAATTACGCAGCGCCAGCCGGGGCAAGTGCAAAGGAGGTGCCAATGGGAGTTGGTGCACAAAGCTTTGAGGTCAATCGCGACGGCGAGACCATTCTGTCAGGGACCAGTTTGAAGGAGGTTATCGACGGGTGCGTGTGTGGTTTGTATAACTTCAACGCCTACGGTAAGTGAAGATATAGCCACTGCTGATAGCCCCCTTTTAACTTTGACGTGCAGTCGGAACGCTTCCACCAGGATCCAATGATGCCCTCCAGCCAGAAGGGCTCTCTGCCTTCACACAGGGCCTGCGTGTTCAGACATGTCAACCTAACCCCTCATTAGGTATAGTACCTCCACCTGCTCCATCTCTAAGTAAGAGCACCATATTGCCAAGTTCTCCTCCGGACATATCGAAAGCCCCTGGACCATGCTCTGCTATTTCGTCGACTGCTGTCAATGTGACAGATTCCGAGACTATGACTCCACCAAATTCACCTCCAACCAGAACTTGCGGCGGGAGCGGAGGAGAAGGGGGTGGTGGTAGGAATAGGGCCTGCATTGCAGGAACAGGAGCCAACAACTACAGCGGGTTGTGTTCGTTTTGTTGCAGCTATGGTTACTGTCCATCTGGACCCTGCACTTGTACGCAGTATGGAACTCCAATCCCGCTTCCACCATCAACTGGAGCTCGTGGGGCGCCTCTTATCGGCGAAGACGACTCGTATCTGGGTCTTTGCAGTTTTGCATGTGATCATGGATATTGTCCCCCTACAGCCTGCAGAATAGCTTGAGGACGACTTATCTAACGGTTGAGGTGCAGTTATCTCAATATGTCATTTATTCGTGGACATAGAGGCATGAAAGTAGTTGTCGTAGATCGGTATAAGTTGCAATTCTACGTTGTCTGCCATGGATCCATTTATATAGAAATTAGGAATGTTAGAAACGGTCATCAAGTACAAATGATATTATTACGACTTACTAAACTAGATTTTGAAGCAATCTTTTTGTGGTGCCGAGAAGGCAAGGAACGCCAGGTAGGTAAATGGGGATCAAGCTCAGTCAAAGTAGAAATACTACCAGAGTCTGGGCTGCGGCAGACGCTAAAGTCTCCATCATGGCGATCCTCGGACACGATCGACACGATGAACACCTTGGACACCTTGGACACCTTGGACACTACCAGTTTCCCATCGCCGTGCCCACTTACCCAACATGGACACCATCCACCAGAGATCTCTGTTTTTACGCACAGAGCCCTAACCGGGATGCTATCTCTCATACCGTCTAAATGACTAATAGGGTGTTACGTTCTTGTCACGGAAGTTTGACTCAAGGTCAGGTTGAAAATGGGGCACAGGTATGAGTGATCGCGCCGGTCAACAAACTTAGGGCTTATCATAAGGCTCTGTCAGGGGAGTTGCTGTTACTGTTGTTTTTGTTGTTGCTATTGTTGTTGTCTTTCTTTACTAAATATTAAATTCTATGTGATATACAAACTTGCGTGTCATCTTGACAGGTGCCGGTACAAATGGGGGTCTGCTTGATTTTTCTTTTCTATCTTTTTTTTTCTATCTGGGTTTTGTTTAATTTGGTATGGTTTATATCTGCATGCGAGTTTTAATGGAAGCCGGTTGCGTTAAGAGGTCGGCGCAGAACAGGAACAATGCCCCATCGTCGGAAAGCTTCCTACACTTGTATACGACAAGCCAAGTTGATTTCCAATCAAATCATACTGCTGATGAACAGATTACGTCAAAATGTGCAAGAGAAACAAGGTCTAGCCAGCTTGCATAAGGAGCACGTTCCAGCTACTTGGATGATAAACACACCCGCATGAACTGCCTCATTGACCACCAGGCTCAATAAGTGGATGCATTGCGATGGTCGAATATCCCTGTATTTTCCATTGGCGATGCTCTATCACGACCATATATGTGAGGGCTGGCAAGAATCGCGGGGCGCACATAAACCGGCTAACATTTCGCTGAACTTGCTCAATTCGGAAGGCGAGAAAGCTACGAATATCATGATCGCGATTGCTAATCAATGATGAGTACAGTATCTGTTGGACTTGCCTTCAATTAATAAATAATCAAGCATGTCAAGTTCTACACCTACAGTGATTATGAAAGTTAGCCCTAAAGTGTTCATATATCAGAAGCTAGAACTGAGTTCTAGATCAAACAAGTGTTTGATTCGTTCTCGACAGTCAATATGCTAGCGCTGTTCCTGTCTGTATGCACGAGGAGTACAGGGGTTCACCTGGGGCCCCTTGTCAGAAATGTAACATCGGGCAAGGTGCTTCAGCCGATAGCCAATAGGTGTTACCGAACCTTTCCTTTTTAGGCCGAACCTCCCAGGATCCGGAACGAAGATCCTTGTAAGCGGTTGTTCCTGCATAGTATCCTCCTGTTAGGGATAAGGACGAAATGCCATTAATTTCGCCGCCTTTGATCCGATGGTGGGCTAGAAGGCACCGGAAGACCGTGACCGGAAATGATCGGTTCGCAACAAGGCATCTCGCCTAGTCTGTGGAAATGGTCCGGACTTTTTAAGACTAGCGGGAACAGTATCAAGTAGGCCAGGCCCGTGGTTCCTGGTAGTTTAATCGCAAAGGTATTATACTATAAAGGGCTTTACCTGCTGTGCTCTCCAATTTACGCCAGTCATCTGCGACATAACATATACACGCAACATCCTCCTCTCCGCAGTCATTGTTTATACCTTTCCTGTCAGCATGCCCAGATTGCAATTGCCTTCAAATCGATCCCCTGGTCTATCCTTGATATTCAAAGACTATGCAATGAACCAGATGAAAGGGACCTTTGATTCGTCAACAACACCCAATAATCTCCGTCTCTCGTGGCTTACGAACGCACTCCGTCATACCCAAGAAGAAGCAGAAGAGAGCCTCGAGCGTTTACATATCTCCACTATTGAGCGGTTGGGTTCACTCGATGATATGATCATGGGTGGCCTGATTGACCAGCCTTTGACAGATATTGATATCAAAAATGAAACTATCCTGATGGTTTCTTGGCATTGGGACAAATGCTGCGACGGTGAGTTTGACATGGAGCAGCTGGAACATCCTTGATTTTGTCACTAATTTATATGGACAGGAAGTTGCCCGTATATCAACCGCGTTACGCCCCTAATACAGAAATCGAAACGCTCCTTATCCAAAAGACCAAGTGCACCAATATTCCAAAGGAAGAGGAGCCATCGCCGGCGAAACATGGTTCGGAGAAAGGCTATCATGAAGGTAAAAAGAAAGTGTCGCCGACTTAGGAGTATCCGATTGACGCTCTACACTGGAGGACTTTTAGCCAGAAGATACTGGTTCTAGTAAGCCTCTTTTGGCTAGGATTCTCCATCTTCGAAACTTGCTGCTGCATAGATCGAAATTTGTTTCGGCCCTTTCCTCATAAGAACTGTCAACCAAAAATGAGGTCAAAAATTAGTTGTTTTGCTAGTAATTTTGTAGTATTGTTTGCACATTAATGCCTCGCCCTTTCGTTTCACGCCGAACTGCCTGAGGTATGCCCTGGATCTTTCCTTCCAAGACATCCTTCGGTGCCGATGCAACCAGGAAAGGAGGTCCGGTTTTTCCCATGAAGTCCAGGCGAGCTTGTTTGTTTTAGAGATCCTGGTTCTAGGCATCTTTTATAACAGGTAAACCACTGAATTAGGATGGCAGTGAAAGGCGAAATGGTGCAAAGATCGGATGCAGTAAAAATTGTAAAGGAAGTCGGTCGAACTTGGGGTGTCACAGGCTTATCTAGGATGGGAAAGTTCTACAGCGGTCTTGATTAATTGCGGTCTTCCGTTACAACTATGAGTGCGGGCTTGCCCGACAAGACCCTAGTCGAATAGTTCTCCACCAGATACACCCTGACCCTGGTCGGTCTTTGGCTTCTGGCACGTAAGTTACGCGTCCAGACGAACCAAATTCTAGAAACGTCCATACGACAAAGGGCGATTGTCCGGATTTTAGGCCTGGTCGATGTTATCCTGGAAAATTTGCTTGAACCGAGCCACGTTGCTTGTGTGGACTTAGAAAACCTATGTTGCCAGCGATTGGTATCGGACTCGATAAGAGATTCTATACTAAGTTGCGATATGCTGTTGATTGTTACTAGCCTATCCACTAATTTTTTAATAATTATCCGACACCGCCGAAGCCTATAAAAGCTATCATCGACCATAGGACCGAGAGGTTCTCGTGTATCTGATCGAGTAGTGTGTCGCGACTGATAAAGTCTGGGTCGCGGCGAAACCAGGAACCAGCTCAGCTGAACATTCTCATGTGGGTCGACATACGGACTCCGACGAAACGGGAGGGTCGATAGAGGGGCTGGTGGATTTTCCGGTCGCTCTAGGTTAGCGGTGATTGGTCAGTTCTAGTTGGTAGGGGTCTTATAACATCTACCTGGGGGAAGATGAATCGATTCATTATTGATTCCCACAGGCGTACCACGGTTTCCGCCCTTGAACGATAAATATGCCGTAGTTAATATGCGATGTAGATATTGCCTTGATTTCTGGGGTAGAATGAACCTAGGCGGAGCTCATTTTCAATATTACTATTGGGTGAATTTCGGGGCGCTAAGATGTGGACGCCTTTGCCTAGACCTGGATCCTCACCTTTTGCCACACTATTCTCCTCCTAGGAACTGCAAACGGCACAAGACAGCCTTGTCTCCCTCACCGCCTGATTATTGTGCTGGTGGGTATTTATTCCTACATCCTTCTCAAGTTTTGCACGGCTCTAATCATCATTTCTCATTATTCCCACTCCCCTAACGGAACGCAGAAATAGTCTACAAAATGTCAAATTCCGTTGACCTAGATGTTAAGCCTCTGCAATGGGTCGTTTCCGCGTTTCAGTCCAGCACAAACCTCTACATTGAGATCCAAAGCTTTCAAAGGATGGGGAAATTTCCTGAAATAAAGGGGCGCGATCTCCTGAACGAGCTAAGGGATTTGAATGAAACACTCGACGCACTTGGCAAGGTATTTAGCCCGCTTAAAGAGGTACTTGACTAGTGTTTTCGACTTCTCTAAGCTTGAAAATCCTTTGCATACTTGTGGCAAGGCCTGTGAAGATTTTAAGCATCAGATCGAACAGTCTTCTTCCACCAGCGTTTGGAATAATATCCGATACTGGAGCGGGATACAAATCATGGGTGACAAGGTCGATCATTTTCAACAACTTCTGTGCGGGTATAAAATGGCATTTGCCATTGTCATCATGGACGTAGATCGGTGAGTTTCTACATCTGTTCCTTTTGGGTAGCTCTGGGAGTATATATTCTTAACACTTAATAGTCGCAATGATCCCGCTATCGCTGCTCATCCGGGCTATAAACCCCTTATCAAAGCCACCAGAGATAAGATCAGCGCCCTCATTCAACACAACAAGGATTTTTCGGTGGCAAGAATCTCTCCAGATGCTACAACTCTTCGTCTTCAACAAACTGAGATGTCAAGCTTACGCAGTTGCCTCGAATTTTGTGACATTGCCGAAGCAAACTAGGCCATGCTCTGTCGAAATATTTATTTGTACCTTACCTTAGTACAGATTAGCTTCGTTAAGTCTGTCACATGCGGGACTCGCCCTGTTGGCCTTCCCTTAGCATTTAGTTCTTTCCGTTGTCGCAAAGGCCAGGTTCCCTTAGTCTCTAAGCTGGCTGTGTTTACTCGCCATCAGCCGAGGGTATGCTATCAGTTTGGCGTGCATAGCGGGGTCTCTGTGAAAATGTGAAAACGTGCTACGAGTGTTGGGTTGACAGTGTATACTACTCCAATCTTCTTTGCCATTTCGTCCTAGCCGGTACATACGCATATTAGGGTTGGAGAGCACGAAAAGTCTTTCTACGGTCACAGGCGGGAGGTATATAAGGCACTGGGTGATTTCATCGTTGCATTGCACAATGTAGACGTCTTGTTCTCCCCGCCGTTTCAAACTTGGGCCGGTTAACCGTATATGGTCCAAAAGAGTTCAAACGGACCGTTCAAGATCCGTAAGATGTGAGCCCATTGAAAGTCCAAGGAAACTCTAGGTGGGGACTGAATATTGACATACAGTAGAATTCGAAAACGGATTACAGTAAAACCCGGTTATAGCGAACACCGGATATAACGAATCCCCGGATATAACGAACGGAAACCGGTGCTTCAATTAATCCGCCATACAAAATTCGTTAAAATCTCTTTACTACGAATTTCGTTAATTTATCATTTGTCCCATATAAAATTCGTTATATCCAGGACTTCATCATCCCTTTTTAACCAATCAAAATGCCTCGCCGATCCATCCCAACTCTCCCAAAAAATCACTCTCCGAACGCAGCGCCGACACCACCCCTTGCATTCGTATAAACAGCTCGCAAATTGGTTTTATGAAGCCTATGATCATCGTCTCTCTCAGTCTACGATCTCCGAGATCCTTTCCTCCCGATACCTTCACCTTGATACCGCTACCGATCTCTCAGATCACCAGTGTAATGCGAAGCGCATTCGTATAGCACGGTGGCCAGATCTTGAAAAAGCACTTCTCAATTGGATAAAACTCGCTGAAAATCATATCCCTATAACCCAGGAGGTTATACGTGAGAAAGCGCGCTTTTTTTGGAGCCAAATCCCCCTTTACGAAGGTGTTGAAATGCCGGCATTTAGTAATGGCTGGCTTGCTGGATTTCAACACCGTGAATCTATACGCAATCGTTTACAATATGGTGACGATAGAAGCACCCCGGAGCTTGCTTCTGAAGCTATGATTCCAATTCGTCAAGCTCTTGAATCATATAGCCCTCGGGATATATTCAATTGTGATGAAACTGGCCTTTTTTGGAAGCGTATTCCTGATCGAAGTCTGTCAACCCGGTCTTTACCTGGAAGCAAAAAGGAAAAGGCTAGAATTACAGCCTTATTTTGCACCCATTCTGATGGCTCTGAAAAGCTAAAACCCTGGTTTATTGGCACTGCTAAAAATCCTCGGGCTTTCACTACTACCGGTATTAATATTAATAATCTTAATATCCGGTGGAAGTCGAATAGCAAGGCCTGGATGACAAGCGAGATTTTTGAAGACTGGCTTCGGTGGTTTGACGCTTCTATGAGACATAGGAAGGTGGTGCTTCTTCTGGATAATTTCTCAGCGCATGAATCAGCTGTAAAAGCTATTAATAATAGCTTACCGCTTCAAAACACCCTGATTATCTGGCTCCCACCGAATTCAACCTCCCGTTTCCAACCTCTTGATCAGGGTATTATCAATACGTGGAAAGCTTATTGGAAGCGCCAATGGGTTAAATTCATAGTATCTGAGTTCGATGAGGGCCGAGATCCTATGCTTTCAATGAATGTGCTGAAAGCTGTTCAATGGGGTATTCAAGCCTGGGAGCTTGATATATCAGCTTCTACCATTAAGAACTGCTTTCAAAAGGGCTCTCAATGTCATTTGATACTAGTAGTAGTAATACTACTATTAGTATTGAATCTCTGATTAATGAGATATCTTCTGATATGCTTATTATGCAGAATTGGGTGCCAAATCCAATGGATATTGATAACTTTTTGAACCCAGTTGATGAGCTTGTGCAGGATAGTGTTGAAGCTATTGATGATGTTGTACTCAGTGAGTTTCTTAGAGAGGTTGACGAGGATGAGATAGTGGTTGAACACCCCCGGGTTTCACATAGTGAGGCTATTGAGGCTTTAAAAACCCTTCGGTTATATGAAGAGCAGCAGGAACAGGGTGAAACCCAGTTAATTGGTGCTCTTCATAAACATGAGAGGTTAATTGAAGCGAGAAAAATAGGAGGGCAGAAGCAGAGCGACATTAGGAGCTTTTTTGGAGCCTAAATTTGTATATAAACCAGAAATATATATTTAATATATGGGACCCTTGATTTAACGAACACCTGGATATAACGAATTTCTTACCATGTCTGAATTAATTCGTTATAACGGGGTTTTACTGCCCTCGGACACACTGGCTTTCTTTTCCAGCGCCCCACCCAGATCGCGCCAAGCCTAATTTGGTCAGGAAAAGTCCCAACCACCTTTTCTTGATGTATCTCCGGTAGATCATCAAAATTACTGTTATTACAGGTTCCGTCATTGGGCAGACTATACTTGCCGAATGGCCCCGTGACCACACACTGGAATTCGATAACAGATTACTGTACCCCTCAGACACACACGTTTTGTTTCTCGGCCCGTACCTATAACGCGTGTCACACGGTCGAGACTGAGCCAAATCGCGTACCCCGGTATATGATTTCTAATAATGGGAACCCGGAAATTATGCGACAGGGATAAATCTATGTTAACCCACAATACATTCTCGATATCTGGTTGAGTGGCGGCACTATTGAGTCGCGACCAATTCGAATCTGGAGTAGCTTACGAGGTCCAACGAATCAGACTCTTATATTCACAGATCGCCCAAAACCTACCTTTTACGAACGTAGATCGGCATATGATCCACTACTGTTGCCGCAAATATCTTACGGCGTGTACCATACTGTCGATTGGCGATCATTGATGGACTGCTTGATGTACCGGGAGGAGAGAGTAAACCGGAAATTAACCACTACCAGTTCCTGCTCGGCGCGATATGCGCTGTCTGATAGAGCTTTTCGAGTACTTAGCGGCGGGAAGTCCGGGCCAAAGTATACCGTCCAGAGTAACCGAAAAGACTAGGTAGATCACTAACATACACGGATAGCGGCGGTCGGGTACTTGGCGAAATTGCATGGTCTGGCAAAGCTTGGGCAGTTTGAATGAGACCGGGATCTGATCCCAATGATAATGTTTATTGGATATGTGAACGAGCGCTACCCTACTGATAGAAAGAGTACGCCGTCGTGACAATGTTCAAAACCTAACTGCAGAATTATAGACGACGAAGCAAGTTCATCGTTGAGGAACCTACCGGTTAAGTGATGGTTAACGGCTGACCACCGACCCTCAATGTAACCATAGTGTGGAAATTACAGGATAACCATTATTGCGGGCCGGTTGTCATGTCATGGACCAATGACTGGGCATCCGATCCGCCAACCTCGCAATCCTGCGGCGCAGATTAAGCGGCAGGGGACTAACTCCAAAACGTTCTGGCTACTAGCGTGTACGCCGGAGACCTATAAGAGCCAACGTTGTCCACCCGAACGGTCAATGCTGAACTCACTCCATCTTGCAAAGACACCCCTTTCGGCGTGCTGACGCTCGATATGCCTTCCCGTGGGACGACATCCGAAGCCCCAGCTGATGCTGGTCATGGCAGTTCCGAGTCAGATGCTGCTCCAAAACGGACTCGACGCCGTCCTACCACCGGTCATGGTGGCCCTCCGTCAGGCACCCAAGGTGCATCCCTCCATACACCATTGGTACGTCCGGTAATTACTGATCTCGTTAAAGCAAGGACTCACCCGAGTGTGGAATCTAGAGCCCTTCACCAATAGCAAAGACCTCTAAGCAAAAGCACTGGAGTGTCATTCATCGACGATGCTTGCAGGGTTTCAAGGACGCTGATAGAGAGCGGGATGAGCTCCTACAATCAGTACAGCGACTAGAGGCGGAAAAAACCCAAGCCACGGCAAAGATTCGCCAGCTGAGTGACACCAATGACCAGAATCTGGCCAGGATTCAAACACTTGAGTTCCAAATATCCAGTCTGAAACAACAACAACTCGACGCTGCACAGGTTGGTAACACAGCCAGTGATAATCTGTTGCCCATACTACTGGAGGTCAGCGGCAATTTTCAATATGCGCAGAGCCAGCTGGAGAAGAAGATAGAGGCAGAGAAAACCGCAGAGAAAAACAAGCTTACATTTGCTGGCTTCCCTGCTTCTGATGTGCTACAACCTTCCTGGCCGGTGTATAACGGCCAGATGGGTTCGCTTGGTACCAACTCGCTTCAAAGCTATTCACTTCCGTTGACCAATCAACAAGCGCCAACACAAGCCAACCACCAACCGCTCCCGACAGCTAGCCAATATATACCGCAGTTTTGAAGATACTAGAAGTTGAGTTGGTTTGCAGAGGAAGTGTACTATCATGGAGGCATTACGGGGTTGTTCATCTAGCCAGAGGACATGCATCAGCAAATATCATCATCTACGTAGTCCGTGACCTATGTAGTATATATAACCCCACCTAGACAGGTATAGTCCAGTATTCAATACACCAGACCGGAGATTGCACGGTCACACTCTCTTCCCTTAGGTCGCGCAGATCAAGCTTGTACAATTCTCCATTTAATCTCATCCGGCCAACGGCCCTTCGGCGGAGATTATGGTGGCCCTCCGAATTAGGATGTATTAGCGCGGAAGATCGGTTTCATGTCTTGTGGTTAAAGCCGTAGAGATGCCTGCCATTAGCCGACATTGTTGGACGTTAGTCCGACGGTAGGCTGAAAATCAAATTCCCCCTCATCCGTAATACACTCGTCTATAGTACTTATTTTTGACTAGTGCTTCGTTTGAAGTATCGACAAGTTCGTAAAACGGCGACTATGCGATTATTCTGACACTTTATCAGGTTGTGCATACGTAATCCCGATGGCCTAGGCTTTTCGACTTAAGCTAGGTTGAGTCTAGTGTCTGGCTCACGGGGCATTAGGCATGGCGCGTAGTCCAAGTGTCACGATCTCGCTGAACTACTGCCATTGTGCTTGGGTAGATTTATGAGCCGATCAGAGCCGGTCATTGACCAGGACTTTGCGCCGACCTGGAAGATCCGCAAATCGTCCTTTTGAAGCCAATGGCGGGACGTTGGAGAGCTTGTGTGGAGTTATCTCGATTGAGGGATGCTACTAGGTGAGACTATAGCCGCCTGTTATGCGATAATAATATGAATATGGTAATTTGAAATTGCTCAGTTGATTGAAGGAAATAGGATTTTCAGAATGTACTCCGTCTCAGTATGTCCCTGGCCGATATAGAACAATTGACGCAATTTTGGCCGTCGGATTCAGGGGAACCCTCCGGAAACCAAACCAGGGCCCGATCCGCAGTATGGTGGAGCACATTGAGCTTTCCCCGGGCAAATCGCAACGCTTTTTGCACTCTAAACGTATCTTTTCCAATTGCGTATAAGCCGGGTGATCTGCATGCGACCGTGGTTCAGACTGGATTGAACACCGCTGATTTCATCAGGCCAGGTAGCCTTCAGTTCCCTGGGTGCTGTTCGTGGATTATCCTCCACATAAGAGGTGACATTAGAATGGCACTGGGGAATTAAAGGACACTTGGAAGATTGGGTTGACGCATATTGGTACGTCGTGCATGTCTCCGTCAATACTTCCTGGGTTAGGTATTATTCTATTTATTATTTTTTTTTCAACCACTTGTTTCTAACCACATTTGGACTAGTTCCTCACTGCGCCAAAAAACAAAGCGATCGAAACCGGGCCGCAGCCCGGCCCTTGTCGGCACGGAACGTGAGCTTCTTACGTCCCATGGCATGCATAGCGCACAGTCCATGTGACATGATCTTCTGGATCTACCACTGATATACTGACTTCATCCATCACGCCTTCCAGCCTTAAGGGCTGTGAACAAGAGATACGGGGGTTATACTATTGATTGCGCTAATGGATTTGGAATTCAACCCCTGCCTAGCGCGGAAACCTCGGCACGCATGGCTATGGCTAATTTTGATGCTAGCTCGGATCCTCTGGCTAACGTTGATCGGGTAATAATAAACGGTTGGGACGAATCAATGGCCGAGACTATTTTGTAATCGTATGCTTTTCTCATGAGAAGAGCTAGGCCCTTTTGGACTTACATATTGACCTGCGGTCCGCCTCCGAGTTGATTTAATTAAAAGACCCCACAACGGCCAAATGCTCATCGCAGCGCAAGCGAGATAGAGTTGACGGAAGCGCGGATCAATCCTATGAAAACAAGCGACGAAATTTGGCGGAGCATTGGGAGTAAGTGGTAATAGTTTTGGGGTAAAAAAAATTTAATGACAGACGCGCTCTGATTTGCCGTAGACCCCCGCGACATTGTGGCTCCGGGACATGATTGGCTTGATTGATAAAAATGATAAAATTACCCTTCGTGCATGGATCTGCAGGGAACGGTGGATACGCCAAGAAAAGCGAGTCAGGTTGATTCGATCCGGGTACGACTGAGCTTTCCCCGAACAAATCGTAGACCTTTCCTACAGACCACGCCATCAATGTCTAAATGAGCATCGCGGTCATAATTATCTGTCTGCGATTATTAGCGATCAACTACAGTACTGAATCCCACCCACGGTGATAAATCGTTATCATGGTACGTCACAAATTGCGGTTCTGGCGCGGAACTTGATCGAAGGCGACATGTGACCTCTGTAACCGCTAGGAGAAGGCCAAAGGGTTATTTCACGTGAAAACGAAGTTTTTGATAATTCGTTTTAGGTCTCTATGGAATATAGTGGTATTCCCTCACTGCTTTTGACGCTTCGAACCCACGGCCTCTCGAGTTTTGACTGCATCTCTGCTCGACAAAACGTCCACTTGTTTCCTCAATGTAGCCACTTCTTTAGTCAACGTGTCTATAGAACCAATCATATCTATATACTTTCGCTGCATTCCCTGATTCCACCGGTCTTGGCCCTTGAGCGACTTCGCATCCGATCTGAAGTGTGTCAGTGTTGGGATTCTGGTCCTGTCTCCAAGGGAAACCTACTGCACCCGTCCATCTAATCTATATTCAAGCCGTTAGTATGCGATATCTCATAAGACAGCAGATTCAGACTCACTCTGCTACACATTCGATCATTTTCACAATTGACTCTGCGGAATACTCAGGATTCAAAAACTTTACGGATCTGGCTCCACCCAAGACCCGTTCCTTTGTCTGTTCCTTGGCCTCATGTCCCTGAGTTCCCTCCTCATCACTGCATCTATCCATGAAGGCAGCCTTGCTATCGTCGTCGGATTCATCAGTCTGTTGGGAATGGCAATCATCGTCTACAGAGCCGGCGATTGACGTGGGGGGGCTCCAAATATTGTTTGGCTCCGGTGAGCCCGATGAAAGCAATTGAGACATTCGGTCTACATACCGCTGCGAATTTCTCCGGTCACCCATTGCAACTGTCTTGAAGTCAATCAGGGGGGTTCGGGGAGAAACTGTGAAATAGAGAATGGAGGGTAGTAAGAAAAGGGAGAATTTGATCCCTTAAAGATGCGAAGTGAAAAGTGACCGTACCCAAACAAGCCTAGCAATGAGGACCTGAACCCAGTATCTCCCTATATTACAAATTAATAAGGTTTGAGTAATTTCATCCATTTCCACTCACAAGGGGTCCTCTCCCTGTCAAGCTCCGAATGTACCTCGAGGGGAAAAAAAAAAAAAAAAAAAAGAAAAGAGAAACGGTAAGTTTAGCAGGTGACATGGCCGTTGAATATGGCTATCCTTTCCCTAAGTGCCACGCCCCACCGGGTTTAAATTTTATCTTTTTATTTTATTATTATATTCATATTCATTTTTGTTTTGCGTCTGTTTAGCTATATACCACCGTTTATTACGTTTATTTATATTTTACCATTAACCGTAGTATGACTGGGCGTAATAATTATCCCGAGGGCGGCAGATAACCTCGGATATCGACCGTTTCTCAACCGGTGTAGTGTACTGACAGACGACTACTTTGACCCCACAAAACTGCAGACATCTTCCGCCAACATGAACAGCCTATGAACAACCTGGTGGCAGCATCGTAGCACTTTCCTCATTCACAGTCACTGTTCTCCCTCGAATCACACAGAAGCCAAAGACCGACCAGGGTCAGGATGTATCTGGTGGAGAACTATTCGACTAGGGTCTTGTCGGGCAAGCCCGCACTCATAGATGTAACGGACGGAAGACCGCAATTAATAAAGACCGCTGTAGAACTTTCCCATCCTAGATAAACGTGTGACACCCCCAAGTTCAACCGACTTCCTTCACAATTTTTACTGCATCCGATCTTTGCACCATCTCACCTTTCACTACCATCCTAATTCTGTGGCTTACCTGTCATAAAAGATGCCTAGAACCAGGATGTCTAAAACAAACAAAGTTGCCTGGACTTCATGGGAAAAAAGGAACCTCCTTTCCTGGTTGCATCGGCACCGAAGGATGTCTTGGAAGGAAAGGTCCAGGGCATACCTCAGGCAGTTCGGCGTGAAACGAACGGGCGAGGCATTAAGGTGCAAACAAAACTACCTGTTACGGGAATATCGCTCCATCCAGAAAAGTCTGTCTGAGACCACCAGCTCGGGCGCAGTTCCGTTACGAGTCCAACGCGAAGAAGCTCGGATGTCCTGCTTGCCGTCGCTTCCAATCTACGCACCTAGAGGCTCCCGCACAAAAACTCGCCTTTTGATCCATGCGCTAGAGCAGATGGCTGTTTCAGAACGCCGCCACCTGACAAAAGACTCGGATAGGGCAAACGAGAAACTACCAGGTAAGATATAGCGACAGCCTTGGCGATGGGTCAGGAGGGCTAATCATTCCATAGGTTATACGATCCAACCGCCACACACTCTGAGGTCCGCACCCTCGCGACATATTTCGTACCACTGGAAGTTTGTACACCGTATGGCAGCTGCTATGAGAGCGTCACGGAACGTTGAGATCTTATGATTCTCAATGTTTACCACTTCTATGTACAACTCAATGGAGATGGCTCTATCATCCACCTTGCATGTTCCAAGGTATCTCTTTATATATAAATAATATCGACACTGGGTATCTGGCTTTTCATCGGTCGTCCTGTTTGAGATCGATCTATATTGGCCGCCGAAGAAAACGTAGCGTGATTCCCATGTTGTCCCAAACCCCTGAACCTAGACATACTTGCTACAGCCATGGCATAGTGTTACCTCTATCAACAACCGCCGCGCACGGGGCACAAGCAGCTCCATGGTTCACATTGGCAGAGCCCCACTGTCCATGTACCTCCTCGCCGAATAAAATGACTGAAGATCAGACATGAGCTGGTAATAATTAATGCTTACTTTAGGAAAGCACAAAAAAAAATTTACATTTTACTTTTTACCAGCGGCGACAGAATTTTCGTCCTTGGCTAGCGACAATGTTGCCAACAGCCCCGCAAATTTCACATAATAATATATCCAAAGAGCTGTCTTGAATATAAATCATAAGTGGTGAGTCTTGAAGGTAGCACCTTTTTAAGAGAGAACCAATGAGGAAGGTCATTGAGGCATTGCCCGTTTCTTGCGTGCTGAGGTGTTCTGGATGGTAGAAACCTGCCTTGCACAGTTCATCTACACGAGCTTGCATGTTCTCCAGTGTTTCCTCTAATTCCTGGATCTTGTCTTTGAGAGCTGTCGTTTCGATAAGTAATGCCGCGTTTTCGGACAATACGTCGGTAAAGCCATTCTGTGTAATGCCATAGATAAAGTGTTCGATTTTCCTACCAGATTTGCTCGCTTGGAAAGCAGGCTCCTACTCCAAGAAGGTACCGCAGCAGGGATCTGCCAGACTACTAAGAAGGCTGTGGACTCGCTTGTGAAGGCTGTCAATCTCAAAGTCAGCACAATAAGGCCAGCCACTATAATGTACGGTAGGAGCTCACTCTTGGTTTTGCTGAGTTGACCGTGAGGATTGCTGTGCTGATATAGACGCGCTCGAAATCAGTTTCACCTCTTTACTCTCTTTTCTTTGTCGAACTTTTGTCTTACATGGCGCTATTCCTGTTATGGTTGGTTTTCCCTGACCCACCCTCCTCTCAGTAATTCAGTGCAGTATTAAATGGCGCGCCAAAAATAGCTATCGTATCATAGTTGTATGGGCTATGCCTAGTCACTCGCAAAAAAAAAACCAGTACATCGTCAACTTGTTCAGATTATCCCAGTTTGGGTTTTAATTTTGAGGTAGATTATCCACGGTTGAATCGGACTCTTAAGATTAGTACTCCTAAATGATGATGATGATGGTGATGATATGACAAACTCCAGTGATGTCTAACCATATTCAGTGTTGATACTTGACAGCTCGATATCCAGCATCGCTGGTGCGTCAATCATAGTAGCTGTCAAGTTGTATGAGTGCAGATTGTGCTTTTCCCTTGCACATATTGGAGGATGCACAAATCTTCTGAATATTAACTGTTCGCATATATTTCTTGGGTCGAGCGTCGCCTTGCTGCTTTTGACTGTGTTCAGCCTTCTTGGTCTTTGTAGGCTGAGCGTCAGGCTGAGCGTCGGCTTGCTGCTTTTGACTGTGTTCGGCCTTCTTGGCTTTCTTGAGCTGAGCGTTATCTTGCTGTTTTTGACTGTGTTCAGCCTTCTTGGCCTTTTGTAGGCTGAGCGTCAGGCTGAGCGTCGGCTTGCTGCTTTTGACTGTGTTCGGCCTTCTTGGCCTTTTTTGAGCTGAGCGTTATCTTGCTGCTTTTGACTGTGTTCGGCCTTCTTGGCTTTCTTGAGCTGAGCGTTATCTTGCTGCTTTTGACTGTGTTCAGCCTTCTTGGCCTTTGTAGGCTGAGCGTCAGGCTGAGCGTCAGCTTGCTGCTTTTGACTGTGTTCAGTCTTCTTGGCTTTCTTGAGCTGAGCGTTATCTTGCTGCTTTTGACTGTGTTCAGTCTTCTTGGCTTTTGTAGGCTGAGCGTCAGCTTGCTGCTTTTGACTGTGTTCGGCCTTCTTGGCTTTTGTAGGCTGAGCGTCATCATGATGCTTTTGACTGTGTTCAGTCTTCTTGGCTTTTGTAGGCTGAGCGTCAGCTTGCTGCTTTTGACTGTGTTCGGCCTT
>JACSOR010000056.1:0-16331 GCA_015585785.1 Penicillium dipodomyicola | reverse complement strand
TGCTTTTGACTGTGTTCAGTCTTCTTGGCTTTTGTAGGCTGAGCGTCAGCTTGCTGCTTTTGACTGTGTTCGGCCTTCTTCGCTTTTGTAGGCTGAGCGTCATCATGATGCTTTTGACTGTGTTCAGTCTTCTCGGCTTTTGTAGGCTGAGCGTCAGCTTGCTGCTTTTGACTGTTTTCAGCTTGCTGGGCTTCTCTCAATCTTGCGCCCTCTACCTTTTTTGAATTATGATCAGAATTTTGCTCTTCATGCTGAGAAGAAGAAATGTGAGAAGACGCCTGCAATATAAGATGCCTTTCTGTTTCCCGAAAACTATTGATGAAGCGGTCCAACTGCAACTCACGCCGAGGTGAGCGATTATTGTAGTGAGAGGGAAATGGAACTGGACATACTGCTTCGCCGTGATCTTTCCTGAAGCCCTGCCCTCCTAGACGTTTAATAGTGCCTAGCACATGGAGTGCGCATTTCGCATACTTGTTGATGGTTGCCGCGTTTATATCGACTCGATGAACAGCACAATGACGGATTTGCCGAATTTCTTGCAAATCAGAGCAAAATGACTCCCGCTCTTGCTCTGATATACCGCAATCTTTAAAGATTGGCTTATGATGAAAACAAAAGAATTCGGTTACTTTTTCGGAAAGCCGAGTTAATTCTGCGGCTTCTGCGCAAGACCAATGGCAGTCATCAACAAGCCCAGGAGCTGTTGTCTTGCACAACTGATACAAGAAGAACTCCAATCCAGTTTGCCATCGGCACAGAAGATGGTAGGTCACGTGAAACCCACGCGAACTTAGTATTTTCACTGCAATGTAAGGATAGCTGCGATCTTACCTATCTTCCGCACTACACTTTTCATTCCAAATTGGCACTGTTTTATCAGGAAAGTCCATTATAGGAGCATTTGTAGTTTCTTAATCTGGGTACCACAAATGAAGAACGGTAAGAACAGCAAGCATTGCCATCACAATAAAATTACCGGTGACGCTGTTCGCAATTGGGTCTTTTGTCATTCTCGTTTAGGTGGCGACATAACGACTGATCGAGCTAATCTTCAGCCATTTAGGTCGGTATGACGTTCATGATAGCGCGTACTTTAAACATAAGTCGCAGCACAAATCGCGTATCCGCCTATTCCGGATTTGGGGTTGCATATCAAGTTTGAAAGAACTCCAATTGTACTGTAAAGGAGGTGAAATTGAGAAGAGATCAAACGGACTAGTTGTGGCAGATAGCCGGTATCACTTCAACAACCGGCTACTACCACAGTCTATGTGTGTGTGTATGTGCTCAAAGCTTATGGTGGCCGCAATACAGCTTTTTGTTTAGTCTGCCGGATTTGAAACGGCTGAGACGCCTCCGCGAGGTTCCACCGGATTTGGGAGATGAAATTGGACGCATGACTATTTCTGGTATATTTACGGAGTGGTTCATCATGTGATTTTTGTCGACAATACATTTCCAGATATTAAAACAACCTAAATCATATATAGACTAACGTGTCTCAGAATAGGGCCTGGAAAAAAAAAAAGAGAACAAAGTGCTGAAACTGATTTCGAGCGCGTCTGTATGAACTTCAATCCAAGTTCTTCCCGCCTTTGCCAGAAAACATCGACGAGGAAGGAGTGAGACCACAAAGAGCGCCTGTAGACATGCCAGCCGTCACTATGGAGGAGATAGAGCGGCAGCTGTCAGCGGCCAAGTCGTGGAAGGCACCTGGTGAAGACGGCCTACCGGCGATCGTTTGGAAGATGACGTGGCGCACAGTCAAGTACAGGGTCCTCGATCTTTTTCAAGCCTCGCTGCAGGAGGGCACAGTGCCAAGACAGTGGAGACACGCGAAGATCACACCGCTTAAGAAGCCGAACAAAGATGATTACACCATTGCAAAGGCATGGAGGCCTATCTCACTCCTTGCGACACTCGGAAAGATACTCGAATCGGTGGTCGCAGAGAGGATCTCGCACGCGGGGGAGACGCATGGACTGCTCCCGACGAGCCATTTTGGGGCCCCAAAGCAGCGGTCCGCAGAGCAAGCACTGGTGTTCCTGCAGGAGCAAATCTATGCGGCATTGCGCGGCCGGCGAGTGCTGAGCTTGATCAGCTTCGATGCCAAAGGAGCCTACAACGGAGTATGCGAAGAACGACTGCTCCAGAGGATGAAAGCCCGAGGCATACCACAGGTCCTGCTTCGTTGGGTTGAGGCCTTCTGCTCGGCATCCTGATCAACGGGGAATTATCTGAAACTGAAAGCTTGCCACAAGCCGGGCTGCCGCAGGGCTCGCGCCTGTCTCCGATTCTATTTCTCTTCTTCAACGCAGACCTCGTGCAAAGACAGATCGACAGCAAGGGAGGAGCAGTCGCTTTCGTGGATGATTTTACCGCGTGGGTGACCGGTCCAACCGCGCAGAGTAACCGGGAAGGAATTGAAGCCATCATCAACGAGGCGTTCAACTGGGAAAAGAGAAGGGGAACAACCTTTGAAGCGGACAAGACGGCTATCATACACTTTGCTCCCAAGATGCGCAAATCGGACCATGAGCCGTTCACCATCAAGGGGCAGACGGTGGACCAAAAGACCGCGTCAAGATCCTGGGTGTCGTGATGGACACAAGACTCAAGTACAAGGAACATTTTGCGAGGGCAGCGTCCAAGGGTCTTGAAGCAGCGATGGAGCTTCGGCGACTCCGTGGTCTATCCGCAGCGACTGCGCGGCAGCTCTTCACGTCAACGGTGGTACCGGTCGTAGACTACGCCTCCAATGTCTGGATGCACGCATGCAAGGATAAGGGCATGGGACCAGTCCACCGAGTCCAGAGAGTAGGCGCACAAGCCATTGTGGGGACATTTCTCACGGTCGCGACTAGTGTCGCAGAGGCGGAGGCTCACATAGCTACTGCGCGGCGTCGATTCTGGAAACGAGCCGTGAAAATGTGGACAGACATCCACACCTTGCCGGGAACCAACCCTCTCCAGAAGATACCACCGCTCACCACTGTATCATGTAGCCGATGCGCTTAAGCACATCGACATGGGGACTTTGGAGACGATTAACCCCTTCACGCTAGCCCCGTGGGCGGAACGCGTGCAGGCCGATGGTGGTGAACAGCTTGAGGGCCCGGCCGAAGCGGGCGGGTGCATGCAGGTCGCGGTTAGCAGTTCGGCACGGAACGAGCTGGTGGGTTTTGGAGTGGCCCTCGAGAAGCGACCACCTCGAAATCGAAAGCTCAAACACAAAGCGCTATCCAGAACCTTGGCCGCAGGAGCAGAGCAGAATCCAATCTCTGCGGAACTGGCAGCCATGACACACGTATTGAGCACGATGCCAGGGCTGAAAGACTACAGGATCACACTGCTCACAAGCAACAAAGCGGCGGTTCTCACACTCAGAAACCCACGACAGCAATCTGGCCAGGAATTCGTCTGTCGGATTTATTATGTTGCAGTCTAACTTATCAAAAACGCATCCAAACCTTGAAGGCCTTCCTGTGACTGCTTCCTCGCCCTGCAGTTCGATAAAACGAGACCAGAGGGTATCTGATATACCCATATTTCGCACAAGTCTCTAGATATTAAGATGAAAAGATATAGAACTGCGTGGGGACACAACACGACGGTGAATTGAAGGATATGCGACCCCGAGACCGTAAAGATATGCAAGATTATATAGTCTTCGTACCAATGTCACATACACTACGCACTATCGCTGTTCTCATCATTAGCTACGATCGTCCTTCAATGCGATAATAAATTAGGATATAATCCGGGTCAGCCTGTACTGACGAGGAGGAAAGCGGCTCTTTTACGGCAAAGATCCGCGAGTTGGAGTGCGCCAATCATCGAATGAAGAACGAGCTCGGAAGATTGTGAAGGTTGTGAAGGTTGTGAAGGTTGTGAAGGTCGTGAAGGTCGTGAAGGTCGTGAAGGTCGTGAAGGTCGTGAAGGTCGTGAAGGTCGTGAAGGTCGTGAAGGTCGTGAAGGTCGTGAAGGTCGTGAAGGTCGTGAAGGTCGTGAAGGTCGTGAAGGTCGTGAAGGTCGTGAAGGTCGTGAAGGTCGCGAAGGTCGCCGTTTTCGTGCGCATGTGTCTTGACAGCTCTCGACATCCGAGTTAGATTGGTCACATGTCGATCTTGACTAGACAATGTACAAAGTAGCCCCCCGGCCAAGCGATTTTGGAGCACAGCCTGGCTCCTCACTCCGCTGCGACCCAACCATGTCATAGCTCTAAGCGCCTTTCCCAAATTTTCGACGATCGAAAAAGATAGATCATTTCCTACCCTTGAGCACTAAACTTCCTTGATTTTTCTTCACTCTCGAGGGGTTAAAACTCTCTACAGACAGACGTGAATCTTTTATTTTCTGCTTAGCTTTCGACCGAGTCTTCGACAAAACAAGACAAAATAAAAAGGCCAAGACGATGGACCTCTACCAAGCAGCGACTCGAGGAGACACCAATGCGATATGGGCTGCAGCTGAGCAAGGATGTAATATTGACTCTCCTGATATTGACGGGAAAACGCCTCTCTGGTTTGCTGTCCAATACGGCCAGTCAGATGCTTGTAGGCTTCTCATCGCGCGAGGAGCAAATGTCAAGACACAAAACTTCAGTATCCTCGAAGTCGCAGTCCAAAGAGGCCATGCAGATGTTGTCGCTCTGCTGTGGCCGCATTGCGAGGCAGAAAAAGAAGAGCGATCTCTAGAAAGCGCCATCTCACTCGGCTTTCATGATATCGCAGACTTCCTGATCGGGACCGGCGAATTCGACTATCAGCACTCTGAAGCCGATAAAACCGAATTTCTCATGGGAGACGGGTTTCCCAAACGAGACTGTGCAGCTTTCCAAGAATGGGAGAACTTCCTTTTCTTCCGACGTGAAGAGCAGCTACATCTGAACCGTTTGTTTTTTGACTACGCACTCCTCCTCTCTACCAAGGGAGATCACAACGCAGGGCTTCGACTGGCGAAGCTTTTGCTTAAGGAACCAAACCCCATGGCCGACGTGAACTGCAGGATAAAGATTAATGGGCGATTTGAGACGCCATTGACGGCAGCGGCCGAGGCAGGCAACTTGGAAATCCTCGCTGCTTTGATTGACTGCCCGGCCACAAGCTTGTCTATTTGTGGCAAATATAACTGGCCCGCTTTTCTCCACTTTCTAGCCAGTCCTCAGTCTCTCTCCGCGGAAAAAGGCAGGACAATTGCACAGAAATTGTCTATCAAGACACTTGACGATGACCATTCTTGGTCCGTTAACTGGGGAACTGGCTTCGAATCTGGCTTGGAAGCTGCGTTCAAGAATGTGCTTCAGTTCGGCGACGACACGCTTATGAAGCAGGTAATCGAGTTTGTCCAAGGTGCCGCAGGAATTTCTATAGTGCCACTTTTGATCAGAGCAAATGAGCCTAGTGGCCTGAGGTGGATTCTGAACCGCCATAACATGCATGCATCTGAGGTGCCACCAATTCTCTGGGCCTTGCTTTGCGATTATTTTCTTAGCCATCCGGATCCGGACGCCCTCAGACTATTTACTCAAGTGGCTGAGTTTCTAGTAGAATGTGCCTTCTGGGACTGTACCATACTGGGGTATCTTTATGCCCGCAAGTTTTCTTTCCTCAAGGAATTCTTCTACCTTATGCACGACTCGCAAGCTACCGAAGAGACGTTCGCGGGGCTTCTGCAAGAGTCTACCGATAAATCCCTGCTCGATTACAGGGCTGATTGAGGGATTTGCAATGCGGCATTGTGGAGCACCGTTCACCTTGGCATATGGAAGAACCTCTTCCGAAATCAACCTTCCCTGTCCCAGTCTTGACCCATATTGGCCAGATCCGCACGGAGTGAGCTTAGAAGGCCAGAACCTACCCCCAGATTGGTGGAGACAATTCGATTGGCCCCACCTCCTTCAGAAAGATTGCTTGCCTTGTTCTATTGGATCTGCCCTTTTTCTTATAACCAATGTTTCTTGGGACATCGCTTAGTTCCCACTCGACGAGGTTGACTTGCTACTTCCCGTTAACCATTATTCCTGTGTAAACCGACCAATGCATTGTTGAACATCATGTGACCCCATTCTTAACACACGTTACAGTGGTATTCAAAATCTCTTCTACCTTCACACCCTTACAACTTGAAACAGGCTAGTCCATATTTGGAATTGTAGTCGATCCATGATTTCCTTTAAGAATAGACGTTGTATCTTGCATGACGCGGATGGGACCCTGCCAGTTGTATTTTGCTCGAAAATGCCATACAAAGGGGTTAACCAGTCGATCAAGTTATTTAACCGGCTAAATACATAGTTATCTACCACCTAATATGCCATATACTTTGGAACAGCAAATTCCCCTCAGGAAATCCTAGCTACTTTATACGGTGACGGCACAGGAAGCCATTTATCAAACAAAGTAAAGTGCTGTATAGGTAATTAGCTTTATACCGGAGTTGTTGATGCTCCAAGTATGTATGAATAACGTTGGCACTTGTGGGTTGTTACGCACTGCCAACTGGTCACAGTTAGGTTAGAAGGGTTCCGGGTATACTTGCCTTATACCGCTCAGGTTTCCTTCGTCAACGATCTGTGCTCTCAACCGTACTGTTGCCTAACAGGCCTTACTGCAGACTGGGTCCTTTTGAGGTATCGAGGAACGGTGCCAGGTAGAGCGCCGAATAGATCTATACCGGGGTATTGGTCTATTCGTGAGTGTTGTCAAGTTATAATCAAGTAAGAGAGTCACCAGTAATCCAAAAGGTAAACACAAGTAACAATGTATGATTGAAGACGAAGAACTAAACTAAGTACATGAATGAGTGTCCTTATATATCCTTCGTTTCCTACCCCTGGCGTGACTCCCTGGAGTCACCGCTGGAGTCACCGTATACTCCTGCGTATACTTCTCAGAGTCGACGCGGGAGTCACGGTCACGTGTTCCTAATTTCCGTATGCAGTCTAATTTCCGTATGCAGTGATTCCTGGTTTAGGTGATGTCCGATACCTTGAAGCACATACGTACCGGAAACCTCCTGGCAGTGAGTCTGATCGGCTTGATCATGCTTTTGCTCACTGAGCGTGAATGGGTTTCTCTTCCCTGAATACCCGGGGATACCAGAGTATTAGGTACTGCACGTGATCTGCTGACAGATAGATTGGTTGGCTCTCGGTGGCCCATCTGTGCACCCGGTGGGGCACCATCGATTGGTGACGAGTAGTTCCGTAACATGGGTCTGGTTTTTCGGAAGTAGGAACAGAACAATAGTGCACTGTATTGGCCGTCGAAGAAGACGTAGCATGATTCTTCTGGTTTCCTGAATACCTGCGCCTAGTTATACTTGCTACAGCCACGGCATAGCGTTACGATGGGATTGGTCGCCAGTGAATGTAATATAATGGCATCATCCCTAGTATCAGAAACCGCCGCGCAAAGAGTACAAGCAGCTCCATGAATCAATCGGCAGGTGATGTCAAATATCTCACAGTAAGAATGTATCCATGTAGATACTAAGACGGGCTTCTCCACTATCCATTATCAGTTGATTGATCTCTTGGCAGTCCGTGCTTGGTAGCCAAAGGTGCCAGCTTTGCTTTCTCCAAGGAATTGGCGTTAACAATCTCGACTGGGCTCTGGCCTTCCCAAATGATGCGTATTTGTTCGTCTGGAAACACAAATTGTCGCACGTGAACGCATCCTTTGCATATAGTGTGTATGCAGATATGCCGCTTTGAAGGAAGTAGGAACATCAAAGTTGTCGCGAACTGTGATGCGGGTTGGTCCTTCATAGATCTAACTCCCACGCACTGAGTGTCTTTGCTAGCCTAGCAAACGCATTGCCAGGAGACGGAGCTAAGCATATTTCTCTAATAAGATCAGCAAATGCCCCAGTCATAGGGCAAGCTATATTATATCTCACCTTATTTCTCTGCTGCACAAATATATATATGCATCGTGAAAGGCAAGGTAGAGCACCAGAAGTTTCCCTTATATATATTGCAGACTAAGCTGATCTGCAAACCTCCTTGGACCCAAAGACTCGATGAAATAGCGAAGGGATCCCTTGACATATTGCCTACGCCAGCGGGCGAGCTTGTTACGGTCAAGTTTTTACTGCCATACGTTTGAATTGAAGTCGGTAGGAGTGGGTCTATTAGGGAATAGATGTTGCGGGGGTTATGTGAGGTCCTTTATGGTCGTCAATCAACCCAAGTGTAAGTGGGAAGCACGTGGCCATCTGTTAAAGTGGTTACGATATAGAATGAAAAGTAATGCCCACCTGGTCTGAGATGCCACTGAGTAGGAGTACACTTCAGCCTTTAAGACTTGGAACGTGATTAAACTTGATGACACTCAAGTTTAACCATCCTCGACGCTGGAGGGTTTACCAGTCCGTAGTTGTGATCTTTGGGTAAGATAATCTAGACCGTTGGGTTGACCGCACTTAACTTTAACCGCTCTAGCGTATTTCCGCCCTCAGCTTATTGACCGCAAAAGGAAAAAGAAGAAAAAAGGAAATCAGAATCATCAGATCAGTATGAGAAGTCAGTTGGATCCAGGCAGCTCCAAGCACCTCTTCGAGACCATTTTCACCGAGCGAGACAAGTCGGATTTCACTCAGTCCATATCTGGCTCTGCAGTAACCAAAGAACAGACAATTGTGGCCTGTTTCCCGACCAGTGATTTAATCCAAATCCTGGAACCTGCTCTTCGGAAGGTAACTCCCAGGACCTCTACCTGTGTTTAAAGTGCTACATTATGATGACGGGCGATAAAATAAGTTTGGAAGAGAAACGTTGTTTCCTGCAAGATACCAACGATTGCAGGGAATGAAAAGCTCCGACCATACTAGGAGCTGCTGCAGTGGGGCCGTCATCATGTCTTTCTCACTTAGAGTGATTTTATACTCGAACGGAATGAAATCGACACGCCTACAGTACTTCGGGAAATTGTTGTCACCACCTACATATATTTCAGTATTTCGCCGCCCCTAATTCTAAGTGGCGCTAGTCCATATCAAAGGTACAGCGGAATTCGAAAACATAACTCTAAGCTCTTGCGATTTAAGTCCCGGACCCGAAGCAGCTAATCTATTTCAACCTCATTGTCCTCATTGGTAACCACAATGCGTCATTGTTAGTCCCGCAATTCCTCGTAGAAACCGATGGAATCCTTCGTGCAAACCGACCAAACAAAGGGATATTCCTAATCTGACATAAACCACGGGATATAATAATACAAGCGGAATTCCCCATTCCAGAAACAGGAGAGCTTATTCTGTCACCAGTAGTAGGACCTCAACCAAGCTTGACTTCTCGGTATCACTCTGGCGGTGGAGGCGGGACCGGCTTCTTAACGCCTGTCGTATCGTATGCGCCACGGCTGCAAAGCTCAGCTTAGTTTAATCCGAAGTGCCCAGTCATAGAGCCTACCTATTATTTTGCATTATCCCTTTAGGGTGAACCATAGCTGGCCTCTGCGCTTTTCAAGGTATGTGTAAGGATTGGTCTCTCTATTGACGAAGCCAAATTAGCTTGGACATATAGACAAACGCGGATATGTATACTGTAGTGTGAGTCTGAAGCAAGGGAAAGCAGTAGAGCGCACATAAATAAGATAAACAAGCTCACAAGGAGGATTGTAAAGGTTAGCCCCTATCGTAATCATATATCAGAAGCTAAAGGGGCGGCAAATGAAAATATATAGTAATCTCTTATATAAAGTGCATACGACATGCTGGATCAGTAGCGATGTTCCAGGGGCTATGTTCTAGAAAGCAATCGGTAACGGTCTATTCATGATTGAGTGATCAGCAACAGAGTGCTTGTGCAACCTTCACAACCTTCACAACCTTCACAACCTTCACAACCTTCACAACCTTCACAACCTTCACAACAGTTGTCTTGAAGAGAAAATCCGAGTTAGTCCCTTGCCAACGTGGCTTTATTACCACTTATATGCAAAATTATCCTCATTTTGTGGAGCGACGCTTTCGTTAGGCGTCATATTATAACCACTGCGAGATCGATTTCCTATAGGAAGAAAGAGGATACAGGTTGCATTTTCCTACCTGGAATACCCGAGACTTGAGGCTCATCGATCTCCCGTTACGTTGCCCAGGTGGGTCTAAATTATCAATCAATCACAGGTCACATGATTGAGGGCCACCAGCCATGCTGTGGCTGACCTTGACGTACATGGTGGGGTTTGGCGTCAGGTTCTTCTGCTGCCTGACTTCATTTTTTTTACGCCCCTCTCGGAACACCTTTTTATCGCCCAACATTCTACAAAGTAGATAAACTTACGAGGGCCATCTCTTCTTCCGTCCACAGATCCTTCTCAAGTTGCAGCATTCTCACCGTCTCGGCCTAGGCGAACTGCTGCCACGAAGCTTGACGCTCTCCATTTTCCGATTCTTCGCTTTCCTCTATCGTTAGAATACTCCAAAACATGGCTGAACTTTCTGCTGTCAAAAGCGCACTGGTGAGCTCTCCAAGATCGAGATTCAGGATAGAAAACCTGACGTTTCATAATAGCTCGAGAGTTGGAAGTCCTTAGATCCAAATAAGATCAAAGGTTATTACCCGCATCCGTTCCACATGATCAACCATGATAATGTTAAAAGAACACTACACTATACGGGATGTGAACACATGATATTTCGGGATGCAGAGGGGCGGGAAATCTTGACTACCAAAGAAGAAGACATCACTACCAAAGAAGAAGGCATCACGTTGCCCTTGAATGGGGAGCTCACCATACCTGCAAAGGTGTCTGTTTTTATTAAAGGAGGGGTTGTCAAATACGAGGAAGCTCAATAAATGTTCAAATCGAAGGTAACCTATCCTGAGGTGTTTCTTGGTACAAGACATTGGCTAAATGGACCCCTGCATAGAATCCAATCCGCAGTTGGATGATTCCAAGATGCGGGTTTCCCCGCCGTAATTGCATTGTGACACAGTCGGTTGTGTCAACAAGCAGCTGTTCTCTCTCCCATGATCTCAATTGACTTTCATCTATACCTCTGCATATTACTGTGCTGAAGATCGAGGGCAAGCTTTCGGTATATGAACCGCGTAGCGTGAAATATGCGTCATCTGCTTTCGTTTGCTATCAGCAATTGCAAATCCGTATCAATGAGTCCCTCATACCGAATTCTGAAGATATTAATGGTGTTTCGGCACTGTTTGGGTCTATAGCAGCCTTTGGACTACTCATCATGGATGTAGTGAGGACATCAGCCCCAAGAACGGAGGCAACTTTCTGGCTTCCAATAGGAAACAAAACTTTGGCAATCTCATGAGCCCGTCCAACATAGAGGCAAACCATTGAATCTTGAGGCTCTTGATAGGGAATCCTCGTCCAGATGTTGGTTGTACTATCTGGAAGATAATCCTTCACACTCATTTCTACTTCTGCCGGAAAACGTTGTACCGCATCAACAATGACATCGCCGAACATACTTTGGATTGCCGCGAATCGTGACAGTCGTAATGACCAATGACCCTCCTTTCCTTCGGCTGCAGTCACTGGTGGTGATGTTTTCAGGTGCCAGTGTAGTAATTTGGTGAGAATTGCTGTCTTTTCAATGCCATGTCCACGAGCCACTTTCCAAATGAGGAAGAGAGAATTTTCATTGTAGTGGATCTTGGCTCGCTTCTTGTGCTGAGCCTTGAATGTGATAAAAGCAAAGGACTCGCAAGCTCTGGGAGAAACGGAGAGGACGAAGGGAATGAGAATGTTCGGGTCTTCTTCAAAAACGAGGCTGTAAATTCGTCGGGCGGCTTTTCGTTGGTGCAGTGACCTGGAATCGCCTCTTCTTGGTGTTGGGGAGAATGCGAGATTCAAACGGTCACCGAGAGTTTTGCTGTCATCTTCGCAAATTGATTTTCGCGAATCAAATTCATCGTATTTCGTATATATTGGAGTATATCCAGGGTTTTTGTATGGCATCAGGTGCGGTGAAACTTCCGCAATCGAACTTAAACCAAGGCTGTCAGTTAAAGGAAGTAAAGGAAGTAAAGGAAGTAAAGGAAGTAAAGGAAGTAAAGGAAGTAAAGGAAGTAAAGGATGTGAAGGAAGTAAAGGATGTGAAGGATGTAAAGGATGTGAAAGATGTGAAGGGTGTGAAGGTTGTGAAATTTTAGGGAATCAGGTGACGTGTCATGGAGAGATTGGCTGCGGTTGTGGCCCCAAACCCAATAGCCGACTCTCGGTCTCAGCACACCTTGTTAAGTGTATGTTACGTCACATCCTTCACATCCTTCACATCCTTCACATCCTTCACTTCCTCTACTTCCCCTCACATCCTTCACAGTCTTCACACCCTTCACAACCTTCACATCCTTCACACCCTTCACACCCTTCGCACCCTTTACACCCTTCACAGCCTTCACAGCCTTCACTTCCTTCACATCCTTCACATCCTTCACAACCTTCACGACCTTCACATCCTTCACGACCTTCAAAACCCCGGTAGGAATATTGGTAGACTTAGCAGCGGACCTCGTCCATGAGAAATGTTTTGGTGGGCCCGCTGTACGAGGAGAATAGGCCGTCAAACTTGGTTCACCACTGTATCTCCTGCTGTATTTTGCATAGCAGAAAGGGTCCAACTCGAAGACAAATATGTTGTCACAAAAAGATTCATGCGTCGGTTTGGCTGAAACCAGGAAGTGAATAACTCATTAATCTCGCCTTTAATCCGATGGTGGGCTAGAAGGCACCGGAGGGCCGTGACCGGAAATGATCGGTTCGCAACATGGGATCTCGCCTAGTCTGTCGAAAGATCCGGACTTTTTAAGACTAGCGGGAACGGTATCAAGTAGGCGTGGTTCCTGGAAAAATAATGGCCAGGTATTATATACATGGCTTTCCCTGCTGTGCTCTCCAATTCACGCCTGTCATCTGCGACATAACGAACACATGCCAACATTCTCCTCTCCGCAGTCATTGTTTATGTCTTTTCTACCAGCATGCCCAGATTGCAATTGCCTTCAAATCGATCCCCTGGTCTATCCTTGATATTTAAAGACTATGCAATGAACCAGATGAAAGGGACCTTTGATTCGTCAACAACACCCAATAATCTCCGTCTCTCGTGGCTTACGAACGCACTCCGTCATACCCAAGAAGAAGCAGAAGAGAGCCTCGAGCGTTTACATATCTCCACTATTGAGCGGTTGGGTTCACTCGATGATATGATCATGGGTGGCCTGATTGACCAGCCTTTGACAGATATTGATATCAAAAATGAAACTATCCTGATGGTTTCTTGGCATTGGGACAAATGCTGCGACGGTGAGTTTGACATGGAGCAGCTGGAACATCCTTGATTTTGTCACTAATTTATATGGACAGGAAGTTGCCCGTATATCAACCGCGTTACGCCCCTAATACAGAAATCGAAACGCTCCTTATCCAAAAGACCAAGTGCACCAATCTTCCAAAGGAAGAGGAGCCATCGCCGGCGAAACATGGTTCGGACAAAGGCTATCATGAAGGTAAAAAGAAGGTGTCGCCGACTTAGGAGTATCCGATTGACGCTCTACACTGGAAGACTTTTAGCCAGAAGATACTGGTTTAAGTAAGCCTCTTTTGGCTATTCTCCCTCTTCGAAACTTGCTGCATACGGTATGGATCGAAATTTGTTTCGCCCTTTCTCATAGGAACTACCAACCAAGAATGAGGCCAAAAAGTTTAGTTGTTTAGCTAAAAATTTTGTCCACATAAATTGTCACCTCTGGGAAGTTTATTTTTGTTGAAATAAATCACCATAATTACCACCTGTCGCACTCATGTCAATCACAGCACATGGCGACTATCTTGATCCACCTCATAGACAGACGCAGTTCGGTTACACAGCCTCATCTTCGTGAACAGACGAATGCTCATCTCACATCCTCAGATACCCTGCGATCGCCCAGATGTCGCAGCATCAGGGTCGACAGCCGACCCTCAAACACTTTTTTTCTGTCTAGATACCTCCATTACCATTCTTTACAGCCGGCGACGCGTCAGCAGTGCCGACGCCCTCAACAATAGAGAATGCCATCTGAATAAATTAGGACAAAACTCGGGCCTGGCCTAGTTGGTTCTGTTCCCGCTAGTCTTAAAAAGTCTGGATCATATCTTTCGACAGACTAGGCGAGGTCCCATGTTGCGAACCGCTCATTTCTGGTCACGGTCCCCCGGTGCCTTCTAGCCCACCATCATATTAAAGGCGAGATTAATGGCCTAGGCCAAGTGAACATCTTAGGATCGGCATAAAATTTATCAGGAAGTTGGGAGGAAAGATTCTAATGGTGGTCCATACATAACAGCGTCCCGTTCCTGGAAGCCGAGTTATTCACTTCCTGGTTTCAGCCAAACCGACGCATGAATCTTTTTGTGACAACATATTCGTCTTCGAGTTGGACCCTTTCTGCTATGCAAATTACAGCAGGAGATACAGTGCAGTGGTGAACCAAGTTTGACGGCCTATTTTCGTATAACAAGATGTACACTCTTCCTTAACGCCACTTTCGGGGACTAGTCTACTATGAGCTCAGCCCGTCACTTGTGTTTTTTTGCATATCATTTGACCGGACTATACATATTACAAACGCGGGAATACGCTCGCCCATTTCCGAACAGACTACTCCACATGACTGTAGGCATACCCTTCCATCTATCCCTCCATCTCTTATCCCTCCATTGTGTCCTTGTACCCCATAGCCAACGATGACAGCCGTGGTACCATACGAGACTTTTGCACGATTCAAATGATATATAATCTTGCATATCTATACGGTCTCGACATCGTAGATCCTTCAATTAAGTGTCCCTGCAGAGTTCAATATTTTTTTTCTGTCTCAACGTCAAAATCTCGTGCGAAATATGGGTATATCAAATACCCTCTGGTCTCGTCTTATCGAACTCCTTGGATGCTGCAGGGCTAGGAAGCAGTCACGCGAAGGCATTTTGACATTTCGCTGCTGAAATATGCGTTATAGTAGACTTGAACTGGAACGGCGAAGCTTTTGCAATGCAGAGATCTCGATACTGTAAATACAGGGCTTTCATCATCGAGACGTCAAAAATCTATATTCTGACGTCACACTGCTCCCAGGAGGCTGACAGAAGAGAAACTAGTTCTGAGTCTAGCTGAGCTTGTTCTCCGAACCAGACAAGACATTATTTGTTGATCCATTCTTCCTGATCATCGAAAGATGCCTCGTGGTAGGGGTTCCTACCAAGCCAATCGTCTGGATTCAATACGCGCCCAAAATCAAGATAAAACTCAGTCAAATTTTTGTTCAGGCCTTCGCTAATCAGCAGTTTTTCTTCTCCAAGGGACTTCGTTTAACATACTATCCAATGACATGGGATGCGCAGGTTGGAGGGAGAAGCGAGAAGTGCACTCACGGAAAAGAATCAATGACTTTGGAACATTGGTGCCTCATTGGATAGAAAAATCAGTTTCGCATATTTCGACAAAGGGGGGTTTGATCACCTTTAGGGATGCACAGATAATGAGGTTCGGCGGGGGCCTGACCACCTTCCACGTTGTCCAGGTAGTAATCAAACGATCTTCTTGTAATCTCTTGCATAAAGTGCGTATTCGCCATAAGTAATGCACCATTAGAGACTGAATAAGTTAGCAGGTGAAGAAGGTGAAGTGTGCATGCGCATACAATCATCGGTGATATTCGGGTGCACCAAGCCGTCGGCAGAGATTGTTATTCCGTCCTCATACTCCAGTCATCTTGTGCAAAAGCTCTGTCAAACAGCCTCGAGTCGCGGTGTATCTGAAATCGGTACAAGCTTGCTGGAAAAGTTTGGTGCGTTGACACGTACGAGAAAGCTCGACGATTTGGCAAACGTGAAATGCTAGGAGCAAGGGCCTGCGAATGACAAAGAAGTTTGGAGAACATCGTGACTGTTATACAGAAAACAAATTGCCTTGAAGCTAGAAACCCAAGACCTCGAATGGACAGTACTTATTTGACTGCAGAAAAAGATTTGTTTAGGGGTCTTGGATAGATGACAAATCAATCACCTGACTATCGGCAGAGTGGGTCAAAGAGCCATCCTTACTGGAAGCTATAGTTCAGGAATCAAATGGTCTAGGGCGTAAAAAATATTGTCCTAGATAGCAATTGAGAAAACAACTAGTTCATTGTGATTTCTGTAGGTCATATATATCCATTCAAAAAATTTGAAAATTTCATCATTCTCAAGGAGACATCTGTTAGAAGCTCACTCGGTAGCCTGAGGGTACCGCTGGTGAACCCCCACGAACGTTCGATATCCCTTCCGGAGCAAGCTTTGAGGTATTGGGTTGTCTGATCAAGTTCACTCGAG
>JACSOR010000055.1:0-62835 GCA_015585785.1 Penicillium dipodomyicola | reverse complement strand
TGGTCTTGAGTTGTGGATACGATTGTTTCACCGACTGAAAATATTACTGAATATGGACACTCTCATCATGGACGCTGGGTTGGAGGGCCACTGTAAAAGGCCTGGTTGACCCAATGCCAAGCTGGTGCCAGGGCGAGTCATGTATAGTTTTGTCGTCGTACTAGGGTCTTCGAATTTTATCAATGCTTACTTACCTAGCTTGTGCACACCAAAGCTACCTCACTCGAGCCGAGGGGCTAGTCGCGAGCCACTATATGTAGAAGACTACTTTAAGCCTTTCATTAGTTCCACCATTGCAGATAATTTGTACCGTCTAGACCAGTATGCTTGTGCACGGTCTGTACAACTGGAGACATTCCCCGAAGGCTAAAGCCACAATAGTACATAAGAATTATACGCCATATAACAGATGGTTGCACATTGGTTGCGACTACTGAGGTGTGATCCTTCGCGGTCGATACTAGTACAGTACTTCAATGTACCTAGTAGTTGAGCAATTACTATTTGTGATTGAGCTAGATCGGGACATACTACGGCAAGCTTTGGCTGAAGACCAAGAAGAGATAACAACTGTAGTGCGCAAGAGAAGGCGGGGTTTCTCCATTAAATCAATAGCCACGGAGCCTAGGAGTATCCTGATCGGACTAGCAAAGATTCATTCCCTTCACATGGACTAGAATAAATATCAACAGAACAGCGTGCCAATGTCTTTCCCATTTCTGAAGCGTGTCTGAGCGGTGTATTACTGAATCGACCACTGCTGCGTCTCCACGAGTATCAGCCCCATGTTCCCATACATTTTCTTAATGTATAAGAAGCGACCAAGGAGTCTGGAGCTGGCCGGCCTAGAGTGTGGTGGATCCTGCCGCTACAGTATTTCCGGAAATCGGCGGTGTCAGCTTTCACACTCTTTCTTTATTCTCCAAACCCCAAGCGCTAAAATACACTAAGCTACTCTTGGAAAAGCTTTGTCAGCCTCATATAATATTGGGACCTGGTCGGAAAATAAACGAAAACGTTGTTATCAAATTTGTACACATGTCGTCGTCGGATCAAAACCCAACCGCCCCCCCGCAACCCACTTCCACTCCGATTGGCCAACGGTGGGGCAATGAGGAACCTTGTAACGCTTTCACAATTCTTTCTTTCTTTCCTACCGAACACTGCGAGTGTTTCGTCGCGTCGCTAATCCTAATTTGGCGTGGTGTATATAGACTTTGATCCTAAAATTACGCTATATATTTATAGGGCGAAAAGGATGAGGCAATACGACAGTCAATATATAACCTGTTATTGTGTGCAATATACAAGGTTAAACGTTCATAGTGGGGGAGGAAATGCCTTGCGTGTAACTGGAAATATATCAAGGCGGTAAAAGAAATATTAATAATTATCCTATCCCCAGGCTTCCATGGCGAATCCAAGCGTTTTCTTTTGGTTCTGTGCGCACAACCCACGTGATCCACGCCGTAATTTCTATTGCAGCAGATACAGCGGCAAGAAGGCGAAGTCCTTGTATTGTTTTCACGTCCCTACAAGCTCCTAGGCTTCCCCGAGACATTATAACGCCATGAGGGCAGCCCGTCAACATTCGCAATGGCCAAAAACATAGTGAGTGGTTTTACTGGGGTATCAGAGAGAAAGAAAACAGTACCAATATATTTGTGGGTCGTAAGCGCAATGAGTTTGAATGGTAAATTTCTTCCTTTTCTACTTGGCAGTGGCCGCGATAACAGACACTTGAGGTGTAGTTTTTTTGAATAAGCATTCTGGCTTTACGAAAGCCGATACACCTGAAGTCAATTTGTGCAATGTCCACTAGCTTTGCTTGACCATGCAATTTCCATCGCCCGCTCAGTCTAAACCCTCCGACTGGTTTCTTTCCATCGCTTGGTCTGGTTAAAGCAACAATCGTACGCCTCCAATCCGAAATATTCTCGCTCAAGAGGGCCGGATATTGGCGCTGACGGTGGTTTTGGTCTTCTTCAACGTGTTTTGCGTGACTCTGAGGCGCTTTCAACCGGTCTAAGTCAATTGCATCCGGTAGAAACAGCTCTGATACTTCATACTTCATCTGTTAATTCTTCAAATTTGAAGTTGGGGATGTATGCTCAGAAAGACTTCGTTGATTAGGCTCTGCTGATGATATTAATCGCCGTATTTACCAGGTTCCAATAGAACGACCGCGTGAGATATTTCCGCCGAGTAATTTTGACAATGCTTTTATTGGTTGGATGGAGCCTTGATGCGAGCCATCCTTCGGCAGTCTGTGATGCTGTGGGGAAGGAGAACAAAACAAGATCACTCCTACCAGCATGGTGCGACAAATATATTGGCCCTCACAATTACCAATTCCAGTGATCAGGATAGGTGGGTAGGCCCCCACACTGTGAGGCGAGCTTTTTCAATATGTTTTCGCTGTGTCACCAACCCATCATGATGACGTTGAATGATATCAGCATGAAAAAAAAAGGATATAAGTAGAGCCAAAACAAGCGTTCAAAACATTTGTTTCCCTCTTTCTCAATACAATTCCATCCACTCCTATTATTATTGATTCCGCTAAACATGGCCGACAGAAAGAATAGGGGATCCGCCAATCAACACGGCACCCTACATCCCCAATATGATGAAGAGATTCAAGGCCCAATTAAGCCCGGCTCGAATGATACCAATGAGCAAATCAGTTGGTAATATCTTTCCTCTGCTTGAACCTCTGGCTGACAGCAGATGTTAGCTCAGGATGACAAAGTGGCCGACAGAAAGAACAGGGGATTTGCCAGTCGACACGGCACCCTAGACCCCCAATACGATGAAGAGGTTCAAGGCCCCATTAACCCCGGCTCGAATGAATATCAATGAGCAAATCAGTTGGTAATATCTTTCCTCTGCTTGAACATCTGGCTGACAGCAGGCGTTAGCTCAAGATTACAAGGAGGCTATTGGCCGCTCCAAAACCCTGAGCGATGATAGTGCACGGCTGGTAACGTCTCAAAACATCTTCCGCTTCGAAGAAAGACCAGGATGTAAATGATATACCCTGGTGGCCTGATCCTTCAGGTAATCCCAACAAGACATTTGCACGGTGTCAAAAGCGACGTCTATATTACTTCGCAAATTAACAACTATTTTGAGCAATTATTCCGTGTATTGTGCCTTAAAATCTGGCCTTCAGTCTGTCTAGAATTGGTTGTTTCTTTAGTGGTCAAAGCAGGGAAACGTTTTAAGACGCTCTCTATAAGCTGCCTTATTTCTAGAGGGAGTGGTTAGTACCTGATCGAAGCTGCATTGGCTAGTCTGCGCTGGCAAGTGGCGATTGGACAAGCGAGAACAACGAAAACCAAGATAATGAAATGGTATGTAAACAGTTCAATGAGCAATGGGAACTCGTTGATAGTCACCTAACTACTTGTTAGCTCGCTATTCACTCATTCCTTACCCTTCACTATGCTTTGCCCTTTCCTATTCCCCGCCCCGTCTGTGCCCTGAAACGAACGAGGTAAGTTACTATTTTTCTCGTAGGGCCTATATAAACGACTAATATTAATTGGGCCATTCTGATGTTTCTAGGCGCCGTGATATTCCACTCCGAGCCCCACAGGCCTGCATTCGTACGACAATACCGACAGGAAATTTGCGGGATTAGGTCTGGGCGTAATGATTTCGAGACACATACCTGCGTACTGTATATATCAAAGACGTTAAAAAAGATCTGCAAGATTGTGCCAGTATTTGCTAAAAATTGCCGTGCTTCAACGGTTTAAGATGATGATATTGGAGGTATTTCTTTCAGTGTTATTGAAGGCCACACTAGGAAATTGTAATACGAGTTCTAGGTTCAAAAGGCAACACCGTCCGCCACTAGTACTTTGAATGTCATTAAAACCTGCCCCAAGGTTACCTGGACACCGTGTGAATGATTCATCACAAGTCTCACCGTCACGTCACGAACCATTTATACAGTGGTAGTAGTAGATTTCATTTACCCCGATCTCTCGCAAAGCGTATAGGCTACAGCACCTATATATATCCCTGGGTGTATATGTATGATGACCCACTTCCTGAAAACGAACTTAGAGCCTCGTCAAGGCCTATCGTGGCGTAGTTGCCGCTCACATTGTTAGGCTGCCCTCGTGGCGCGCGACTTTGGAACCATTGCGACGCCTCAGCGAAGTCTAGCACACCCTTAACCGTCCTAGGCCGCGAGACGGTGTCTGTTATACCTCTTTCGCCTTCAGTTGAGCCTCCCAGCAGACTCGATACGCCGTTGAAGGCGTCCCAGTTCACTCCTTAACTTCTGTCGAATTTCCCTTGGATTTGGGCAGTCTACGAGCACGTGGGTGACTGTTTCTTGCGCGCCGCACGCACTAGTGTCGCAGAAGCCGAAGAAGGCCTTGGTATAAGTGAATAACGAATTATGGCCCGTGCTACGTTCGGCCCTGGGCAAATTCCCATACAGCTTCATAGTGTACACCGCTGGTAAAACGTTATCAATGCTTCGTAGGTGACCGCCTTTGGTATGTCTTTTCCATTCCCGTTCCCCCTAGGATCTCTTTGCTGTTCGGGCGATACTAGAACTACGCAGAGCAGTCAGGCCTCGGTAAAACCACTTAACAAGCCATCGTGGGAAAATAAAGTGGAAAAAGCGCCTGCGCTGTCACGCATATTGCCTTGGAGTCTCCGAGGTATCGACTCTTAGAAGACTACAAAACTTGACAAAGACTGAGGCCCTAATGGCTTGGTGAGACCGTCTGCGGCCTGTTCCTCAATCGAAACGTATTGAAGCCCAATCTCGCCTGCATTCAGTACGGCTCGCTGATAGTGAAATTTCACGTCAAAGTGCTTCATCCGTTTATGAAATTCGGGATTGAGAGATAGCGCATGGCGGACTGGTTGTCGGCCATGGTGTTGGTGACCGGGGACCGATATAGGTGCGTTTCGGCCAGGAAGGTGCGGAGCTGCTGTAGATGCGAAATGACATTGTATTGTCCAATTTACTCGGCATGGGTCGTAGACATGGCTACTTCCCCCTGTCTCTCAGGTGGCCAGGAAACCGGCGCACCCGCAAATTGAAATACGTAGCCGGATGTCGAGTAGGCTCCACCAGTGATGACGGAGTCGCCGAAGCCGGTATCCGTATATCCAATCAACTGACCACTGCGGTATGTAATGCAATTGAGTTGCGTATATTTGACATAGCGAAGCAATCTCTGCAGGGCGACCCGGTGGTGCGATTGTGGCTGAGATGTGAAGCGAATCAATGTGCCGATTTATCAACATAAACTAGGTAATATGATTCAAAATCAGGTAGATTGTGCAAATAGCATTCTCACACATTGCGCTCCATGGCTTGTTGTTGATAGTTCTTTTTAAACCACCCTTTAGCAACCAGGGCTCTCCTGATGCTAGAGGTTGTATCCACGGTCTAGAACTCATCTATGAGAAGAACAGCCATCTCATCGAGGTATAAGCCGGGCTTTTCAGATAGGCGGTCGCAGAGCGCTTGGGTCATCAGTGGTGTCACAGTCCGTTTCCGCCCCTTTCGAGTTGGAGGTGCGTGGACACTTCCAAATTGCGGCAAGCTTTTGCGAATATCCATAATCGCACCCTGGCTGCATTCAGCTTCTGCGGCCACCTGAGAGACCGGCTCTCTATCATATGCTGGAAGAGACGCAGACTTGACGGGGGAAGCTTAGGAGCCATTCTGCAAGAACGAAACGTTCCAAGGCTGAAGAAGCCTTTTGCCCAAGGTGAACAGGATAAAAAAGGGACACAGGAATACCGTTTGTAATGGCATTTTCGCGCGTAAGACAGTAACTTGGGTCCAGCAGTATTCCACTGTTGGCCATTGAAAGATTCAGCCCCCCGATTCCTCGGTGCACATTTAAAGAAATAATCTACGGGCTGCATGTTTACAATGTCTGGTAAGTCTGTCCTCTAGCCGCATCCGGTGTATTGGGCATATCATTGACTTCCATAGCTTCCGAAACTTCACCCACCGTGCGTCCAGCCCCAGGCTCTTTAGGCAAACGCACCGTTGCAGAGGTTTTGGGGAGTTTATCTCTCGAGATCTCTCCCCCTCAAAAAGCTCGATCTCAAGACCGGCCAGGGTCCGGAACTTTTGGATACCGAAGCTTAAAGTTGCGAGTCCGACTGGCAAACTGTGGGACTTAACTACGAACTCGGCATCACTTTCTATTGATTTGAAGGGGTCAATCTCTCAAGACACGGCACCATTTCGGTCCTACAAATTTACGTTCTTCAGCATAGAGAGAATGGGTGGGATTTCACAAGACTGATTATTGATGGGTGCGGCGTGAAAATGGGTTGGACAATCAAACTTTCCTGCTCAGCAAGTTGACCTCTTCAGACTGTGTACGGTAATCTCACTGCTCTGTCAACACTCACATAGATGATGATTCAGAGGGCTCACCTCCATCCCCAGCCAATCGCTGTGCGGCATGGTAGTAGGTTATCTCGCTACTTTTCTGAGGCCAACACTTTTTCCCCTCATCATTTCCCAGTCCAGTTTTATGACGACCCACCTACCTAATTACTCAACGTCGTGGGCTAGGTTCCCTCTTTTAGGAATGGACGGTTAAGCCTCAGCATTTGCTACTCCGAATGAGAGAGCGCTCTTGTACTCACGCGAGGCGTGATTGTCATCACTAGATCCAGGGAATCAAACCTCCTCGCTAGCGAGTTTGCAAACTTCAAGACCGCCAGGCCGCGCAACTCATCTACAACTGCATCGTCCTAGCACGACACCGAGGTAGTGGAACACGTCGAGCGTCTGATCCAGACACGGCGACGTACCCCCTTATTTTCATCGCATTTTGCGCGTCCAATCCACTCAATTCCGAGCGAATCTTAGTCGATAGATAGAGAGCAATGACCCCAATGTTGCGAGCCGAAAGCCGCAAACTTCTCGCGTACCAGCGTCCATTCCTGGGATATATACCCGCCAATTAGAATACTTATACGGTAGCGCGGGCGGCTCGGACTGTTCGAGCCGCTTGGGTTACGTAAGTTGCAGGCAGATGCAACACTCCTTCCGCGGCCGCAACCGACCATAGAATTTCCCTTCGATGCTCAACGCAAGGCTGCTGCGTAAACGAGCCTGCCGATGAAGGCTTAAGCTAATGTTTGATATTTGCTCACCACAAAGCAAATGATAACTCCCAGAAGCTCGAGGAAGAGCTGGTCAGCTATTTCCATCGAATCTTCGCCCATATCTTCCCCGGATTTGCCAGCGACACAACATTTTCATTATTACCCTTTCGTATTTTTTTCTTGAAACATGGCCTGTTGGGCGTCACGGTAAGTCGAAATAAGCCCATTCTAGGATTCCAGGGTCACTGACAAACATAAGAAAGCACTCCCGATCCAAAAGTGATCCGCGACGGTGCACTGCTCAGACGGATATCCTAGCCCAAGCCAGCGCGGCCGTCCCTAGATGGTCAATCGAGCCGGCCACAACCTCGCGGGAAGCGCCTGGCCATAATCTCCTACGGCGGTCGGCAACCCCACATGACGAATCCCTGTCACCGGCAACCCCTTCCCACATGCGCCCAGTCCATCCGCAGCTTTATATGCAGCCCTTTCAAGGTGTCTCATTAGACTGCACAGTATGTCGCGAGTTAAATGCCCTCTGCGATCACGCTCGACCGCAGTGCTCACGCTGCTACCAACAGCAAACCCTTTGCTTCTACGTGGGCCCCGGGCAGAGGCCCAAGAGCAAGGGAGAAATCTGGAGATGGCTGGATCAGTCCTAAATTGAATTTGGTGGTTAACGGGGATGACGGGGAAACAGCAACAAGGAAATGGGCGTGGACGTGGATCAGCCAGATGGCAGTTTTAACCACCCCTTCTAGCTCGCTCCCTAGAATTCTCATGTGAGAATACGATAATTTATAATGACCCACAGTCCAATACGTTATACCGCCAAATAAAGGTTGCTTTCATAGTAACCCCATACGGCCAATCGTTGTTCGGGGGTATGGACCGAGAAACAACGCGTTTGTCTCTAGGGGTAGAATGTTTTACAAGTCTACTGTACCTTTGTGGTTGTCTACTCGAATGACATGGCGGCAATGGTGAATCTCTTATTTAATATATTCGATAACTAGGAAGATAAGGGCTAACAATACTGCAACTGAAAAGCCCAAATAGCAGCAATCCATTGTGACATTGCAAAAAGCCAATCCTATCAAAGGAATCAAAGTCAGCCCTCGCTATATCTCGAGCCTTTACAAGCGTTCTTTCCTTGCATTTTTACGGTCTAGGTGTATATGTCGCCAGACCTACTGCCCTGTCGGGGTTCAACCATAAACCACCTATTTTCAATCCCGCCTGGCGAAAATGGCCTTTTGGCACTCTCTCCTTTCGTACACGACCACATTGATACATAGCGATCCCGAAAGGAATATGATTATTCATCAATATTCATGAATATTTGCGAATATGATTAATATGAATTGAATAATAGGAATAGGAGTAAGCCCTTCATTCATATTCGCAATATTCGTTAATATATGATTAATTCATATTTATTCGTACAATAAGATACCATACATTATCATTCGTTTCATTAAATCTCCATAGCGAATTATGTGCCTGTCTCTAATTTCGAAGCACTGAAACTTACATGCATGCACCACTGGAAATTTATGCCTGCGACTTTCCTCTCAATAGCATCAGCCATCGCATAGTCTCCGCGTTCAGACGGTGCCTTCGGAGGCCCAAGACATCTCGAGCATTGCTGAACTCGCGTCCAATCCCGACCTATGCCGAAGGGATGGGTAGATAATCGCGAGCGGCTTTTGCCATGAGTGGAAAATTAAACGCATTAGCCTTCCACCACTTTAGGACCCATTCTGCGTCCGCATCGCCGATCATGTGGTGGGACCAGTTGACCGGCGGGGAATTCAAATACTTATCAATATCCGACAAAGAGGCCTCTTTGGATGGCTCGACTTTGCGCAGAGTTCTCCACATTGTTTCCGACATCCCCGCTGGACGTGGATGGTCAACTTCACACGACACAAATGGCTCTGGAGGGCATGATAGGTGGTTGAATTAACTAAGTGCTAATTCCCGGACGCGTTTTGGGTGGGGTGCGCAGCTGGGCCGGGAAATACGTTATGAGGTTAGGGGGTAATGAGTATGATTAATCATGGCGTCATTCGATATCAGACGGTTCTACCATGAGATAAATAGTGCTTGTTTCCAGCGCTCGAATGCTATCTACACAAAACAGAACAATCATAACATATCATAATTTCTACACCACTTCCTCTCTTCGTGTTTTCGTTTTTCACTATAGACACTGCCAAGGTTTGTGAATATGCAAATCTGTGTCCTTACACAAACTTACACATACATACAGAACGCCGCCAACTATATTACCGAGTCCGTGAAGGGCAGTGGTGCTGAAGCTTCCAAGGAGACCAATAAGAACATAGCAAAGGATGACGACGCTAAGATAAGCACTCGTGCAACCGCTGCCAAGGATGCTCTTATCGACAAGAAGGACGAGAAGGCTCACGACACCAAGGCCGATCTCAACAAGGGTTAGTTCATCTGCCTAATAGCTACGTGGTTAGTTGTTAATGTCTCGCAGAACAGGCTAAGCATGGCTAAGCATAGGTAATCACCGATATTAACGGATATTGCTCATTTTGAATCAATGCTTCAGTTACCGTTGCCTACCCTCGCTGGTCGGATACGTGGTGACTATATGTTACGTGACTATATACCGCAAGCGGTGATAACTAAAATGACTAATAAATGTCTATTTATAAGAAAACAAACGTATCACTAGAAGTTAATGGGTAGGAACGTCTTCCGTTCTCAGGTCTATGAAAAGTCAATGACGCTATAGAGGTACATGATCGATAATAATTCGATAATAGTAAAAGTTCGGACTATCCTTCGAGATCTTCAGTCGCCAGCTAACCACCTACTTACTAATGTCACGTTAAGGGGATATTTCAGAATATCAAACCACAGTGGGTCGTAGGATGGAAAAGCACAATAGACACTAAGGGGTTAGATACCCCACCATTATCTGATTAGTGGGTCAGACAACCGATGTTCTTAAAAAGATCGAGTTGCAAGTATATACACAGCTCACTCTAACCTCAAAACAAGCCTCACTATGCCCCCTTCACAAAGTTCTTTCCCGATTCTCAATCGTTGGCCTTATAGATTGCTCCTAATGATTGACAACTAGTAAGATAATCCGCTAAAGTCTGCAGATCATTACCCTATATACTATTTAAGCTGCAATGTTGCGGAACTCCTAGAAGCCGACGACGGTCTTATCAATAAACCCTAGAAGAACCTCTTTGATATTGCCCCGCCTACCAAATGCAATCACTCTGGGTATGTCTCGTGGCTTAAGTGATTCTTGAATGTAGAAGTGACTATTGACCAATAGGAGTTAGATAGGCTATATAACTAAATAGCAACTATATCGTGGAAAACAGCAGAATTAGGGATATGTGAATCAGCTCTGGGATTAGGTAAATGTATGGTGATATTAGCGGTGTTTGAATATGCCTCTCTAGAGATGGCGTGCCTACCCGCGGCAAGTGTTTGATTTTACCGGCCGTGTCCGGCCACGTAATTTCGTGGCTTCCTCATCCTCAAGCCAAAATGCAACCATTTCAGGGGGCTGGTGGGTGATACGTATTAATTAATGACGGGAAAGACCGGACCTCCTTCGAATGCGGCGATTTCGCTCTTTATCGCTGATTGCATGATCGATAGCGGCGCTATCAGACCGCACCCCCATCGGGACAGCATTTCGTGTCCCCATGACCCTATCCCAGCCACAAGTAATCACATGACCAAGATCCGTATAGGAAGAGTGTGAATCCAGAAATAGGCTTCTCCAAAACCCAACCGAATCCAAGACCCAATACAGGGTACCAATTGGGGCCCAGGAAGACCCAATTTTGCATAAAATAGAGCTCTTGGCGTTCATAACCCTGCGAAGTCATCGAAATAAAATACTGTTTTTTGCACTTGTTCTGGCTTCCCCACTATATTCTTAATGACCTCATTTGCCATAGTAGGAAATTTTAAGTAATCACTATGAAATAGAAGTGAGAAAGCCTGGTTTTAAATTGCTTACTTTATAGAATTATAGATTTCTCTCTTGTGGTACTATTTGGCCTGAAATGGGAAAAATGTTGTTAGGAATATGGAGAAATATATATTTGACTCATGTAGAAGTGGTGGTATTTTTTCAACAAGAGGAAATATAAATATCAATATATTGATTTCTACTCCAAATCATCAATTTCTATATAAAATGAAAGCCAGTCTTCTTTATTTGGGTATATTCATCTATTATAATAGCTATGTGGCTGACCTGGTAAGACTACTAAGATAAAGCACATCTTACTCTACCTATGCGAAATATTTTTGATTCAGTATCGTTGCGATCTGAAGTATTGGGCTTTAAAGAGCTAGGTTTATTTCTAGTAGGAATATTGTGAGCTCTTCCAAAAGAATGCATGAGGCTTTACTAGCAGGCACCATCCAGTATCTAAAAAGTCAGGACAGCTCATCGAAAGGGAATGAGGGACAAACCTGGCATATAATGGATCCCAGTTCTGTCTCACTAGGATAAACAGATGGAAAAGCGACAACATGCGCCAGCGTCAGCGGCAAGTCACCAACTAGGAAGAACGCGAGATCTTCGTGCATGTAGCATTCATGTAAGGAGAGAACGTTCCTGTGTTCTAGACGTCCGAATCTGTATATCAATCTCGAGCATTCTCTTTCCCGTATGTCCGGATGGCTACCATGCGAGACGGGCCAGTGCGTCGTGTGGCAATTGTAACTTTGCCAGCATTTTCATACGTAATGACTTTCCGATAGGTAGGTATCCCACGGTGACTCCTGTCTTACAATCAGGACGGATGCAATATTTTCCAGACCACACAAGTGGGATAGGCAAAGGCTTTTGGGAGGCCCCGACAACCTTCAATATACCGCGGCGGTGAGGTCCTGTTAAATTCGTGGTGGCCGACATCAAAATAGGGACCTGAGATTGAGCTTTGATAGTGCCAAGGTCATATATCATGTTGTCTTTGAGTAGTTTTGATGACATGATGACAGGGCGGTGTTTTCTCGGATTCCAAAAGTGCAAGAACTAAAAGAGAAAGTGGAATTCCGTTTGTTTTGTACGCGCGGTGCTAAGGATGCGGTGTTAAGGATTCGACTCTCGGCTGTGATAGGTGATGGCAGCTTCGACTGACTGTCGTAAGATGAGACCGATTAGCCACAGTGCTTACACGCAAACTGTTAACGGCACGTGTATCCTTTTATAACTGACAATTAGCTGTCAGCCGTCACGAACCTGAGTCTCGAGCTAATTAAAACCCAATGCGAATGGACAAATGACCGCACTGCTCAACATAACTCAACATCCTCAGGATCTTGTTACCCTTAGCAGCGCTAGGGAATACTATCCACGGACAAATTCTAGGTTTCCTATGGCCGACAACGCGCCAAAAATGAAGACGGAAACTATCAAACGAGCCAGAGTCTGTGGCGGCTTCTCTATAATAGCAGCCTCATGTTTCGCTAGGAGTCAACGAGTGCACCGGATCAGACATGGTATGCTTATTACAATAATTGGTACGCTCATGAATTGGCAAACTTGCTAGTAATTATTACGTTGCACAGAGTTCCACTTATATGGCCATGTAATGATCACTCGCAACTTCTACGCGACCAGCATCTAGTTGACGCTGCAACGACCATGTTGGCCAGGTGAAGAGAGAGAATCCGGTGGACTCGGTTATGGTCAGGTGTGCCTATGGCTTGGAAGTTCGCTTTTACAGCACGGCGAGTCGCTCTCACACAATCCTCAGACGAATACTGGGACAGCTGATTTGGCCTTCGGCGTTCTAGCGTTACCTATAGTACCGATACTACAGTCTAATGGAGTCTACAAGTGATGCCATAATGGGTCACTTGAATTAATATGCTGACATCTAGACTCAAAATGACTGCCAAACTGCCGAGTTATCAGGACCAGCAGCCATGAGCTGATAAACGTAATAACACAATACTTGTAGAGCACAGAGCCATTGCAACATTACGAGGGAAGCGGGTTGAATAATGTAAAGAGTGGCTGGCTTTGATATTCGAGGCAATCTGACTTGCGAAATTGCTATTTCTCATTGCTACCCCCGGTTGGTCTCGCACACGCTGTCTAATTTCTCTAATATATTGCATTGACTGGAGATCAAGATGCAGCTCGTTTTGCATATTCCTTTCTGCTTGCTGAGCGTACTAACATCGCACAGAAATTCGTTCAACACCTCCGGACCTGTAAGAATTTCGGTTTGTGCGATTTGACCGGATATCTGGTGAGACTATAGGAGGGGATCTTGTTGTGATATGGGGCTTGTGCAGATGAGGAACCAAGCCGCACTGTCGGAATTAGCTCCGAAGTGTCTATACAGACGACCAAGTTTATCGGAAATCAACTTGGCTCATTATTGTATATATAGGCTCATGTATCTCTCTGAAATAACAAGTCAATTTATACATCTGAAAAAACACAATATCCCTCTGAACTACAACAGTTCCTCTTTGACGGATGTAGCCAGCGCCGCTCCTGCCTCGTCGCGGCACCGTCGGAGCATGTCCGCCGATCTAATAAGCAACTCCCCAACCGAATCGGCACTCAATAAAATAAGCAAGGCAACATTTTCTCACCGGAAAATCTGAGGTTATATTCTTCCAGAATGTTTGCCATGAAGCCTCCAACCAATTCGGAATAGTGTTTTGCCGCACTCTCGACTTGGAGCGCTTTGATTGTCAGGTTGGGCATCCTTGCGTCTTTGCGCTATTTGGGTTCATGCTGTGGGGTAGCTTTGGAACGTGATAATTGTCTCGTCGACTCTCGAAAGGATTCCCAAACAGGCTGTTGCTATGAAGTGGTGTGAGCCCTGCAACCGATCGTTTGGCAGCCAGGACGCACTCGATCCGCATCTCGGTGACTCGCCCGCGCATGCTCCATCGTATGATTGCGAGCCCTGCAACCGATCGTTTGGCAGCCAGGCCGCACTCGATCAACATCTCGGTGACTCGCCCGCGCATGCTCTATCGTATGATTGCGAGCCCTGCAACCGATCGTTTGGCAGCCAGGACGCACTCGATCGGCATCTCGGTGACTCGCCCGTGCATGCTCTATCGTATGATTGCGAGCCCTGCAATCGATCTTTTGGCAGCCAGGACGCACTCGATCGGCATCTTTACGACTCACCTGCGCATTTCAAGCTGCCTAGAACACCTTTGAACATTTTTTTCCAATCTTTCAATGGCTTTGTATATGATCCCACCTTACCGCCACGCGAATCGTACTCATCTTTACAAATGTTCTATGGCTGGCATAGAGGCGAAGATGAATCTAATCGAGAATCCGGCATGACTAGCACCTTTGAACACCGCCCACGACCGACGCAATGTTACAATTGTCAGGAGGTTGGACATAAGGCATTCCAGTGTAAGAACGTCCAGAAGTGTGCAAGATGCGCCGCGGAGGGCCATCGCCATAGTGACTGTAACCAAACGGTTCTAAAGTGCGTTCCGTGTGGAGGCCCGCATGAATCTATAGCAAGAATTGCCGGAAGCTCTATCCGTCGCGTCATGAGTAAAACCTTCCGTATCATCCAACTGAACGTGAGAAAACAGGGCGGGGTGCATGACAGCTTGATGAATGACGAAGAAACCCAAGGCGCAGCGGTGTTAGCGATCCAAGAACCCCAAGCGAGGAGAATTCACGGCAGACTCTTGACGACCCCGATGGGACATGACAAGTGGACGAAGATGGTTCCTTCCACCTGGAGGGAAGGCAGATGGGCGATCCGAAGCATGCTTTGGGTCAATAAAGATATAGAAGCGGAGCAAGTGGCTATAGAATCCCCGGATCTGACGGCGGCGGTCATCCGGCTCCCCGAGCGACTGATTTTTATGGCATCGGTGTACGTCGAGGGGGGAGATGCCTCGGCGTTGGACGACACGTGCGATCACCTAAGGAAGGCAGTTGCAAAGGTGCGGCGAGACACGGGCGCTGTGGTGGAGGTCATGGTTGTGGGAGACTTTAACCGCCATGATCAACTCTGGGGAGGAGACGAGGTGTCCCTGGGAAGACAGGGCGAAGCGGATCCAATCATTGACCTCATGAACGAGCTTGCTCTTAGCAGCTTGCTCAAACGAGGTACAAAGACATGGCACGGTGGTGGACAGAGCGGGGACTGCGAGTCGACCATCGACCTCGTCCTGGCCTCTGATAATTTGACAGAATCAATGATCAAGTGTGCGATACATGGGACAGAGCACGGCTCGGATCACCGTGCCATTGAGACTGTGCTCGATGCACCGTGGTCAGCTCCGAAGCATCAGGAACGACTTCTGCTGAAGAACGCACCATGGAAAGAGATCAATGCCAGAATCGCGAGTGCTCTGACCGCCACTCCGTCGGGAGGCACTGTGCAGCAGAAGACTGACCGACTCATGACGGCGGTCAGCGAGGCGGTGCATGCTTTGACTCCAAAGGCAAAAAAACCGTCACTACACGCGAAACGATGGTGGACAGCCGACTTAAGACAGTTGCGCCATATTGCTCTCTCGCAAGAACGCGTCCCGAGAATGAAGTCAACCAACACTGAATATCGCACGGTCACAAGCAGTCCCCAACAATGACCTGCCAGTGAACGTAGGGAGACACGCAAACCGAGCTGATGCAGCACTCCCAGGCAAACTCACCCGGCAGCTGTATGACCGATTATCGTGGAAAGAAGCGAGCGTTCTGCTTCAACTCCGAACCGGCATGGCATGACTCAATGGATATCTCTATCGAATCAACGTAGCGGACACAGACCAGTGTGCGTGTGGACAAGCGAGAGAGACCGTGGAGCACTTCCCTATTTCGATGTCAAAAATGGACGGCGCACCGGACGGAACTACTACAATGTACCAACACCCACCGAGGAAATATATCCTTCTTCCTAGGAGGAAAGTCGCCTTCCGATGATCAGAAGTGGACGCCGAACTTAGAGGCGGTACGGGCCTCAATACGATTCGCCATCGCCACGGGCCGACTCGAGGCCACCTAACCATGCCAACGAACATAAATCACCCCCTTTCGCCGATCTAAACAAGCTTCTCAGGATACATTTTGACGGAGAAGCGGTTAAGGGGGCAATTTTTAGAATGTGAAAAATGTTAGCAAATGCTTCTTTCGGTCTGCCATGGGGGAAGTTTAGGATAGAGCGTCTGCTCTTAGCCCGTCCAGGGTGTCAAACAATCTGAGCCATCTTTGTTTTTTTTTGTACCCAAGATTCTTAATTTAATTAAACTTGTAGTCTCGTATGTTGTGGCTGGGCGAGTCAGCCACCTGGCTCTGCTTTTCAGTTCTCCCTTAGCTTGTCATCTTCTTCCTAGCTGCTTCACCTTGAGCATCATACGGGGACTGCTTTTCCTGGTCCGTTTCTGAGATAGATCGTCGTCTTTGCTTTTGGCCATAGATATCCTGTTTACGTACCTCTCAGTAGAATCCGTACCTGTACAATAGTTGAAAGCATTTGCTAGCTATTTTTTATTCTCTCGTTGCATCTCGTTCGAGCGCGTATCTTCAAGGGGGCCGGATCGGACGCTAGGTAACCTCAAAAAGTAGAGACACGATCGCAACTGCGAAAAAGTAAGCCACTATTGAAAAGCACATTATGCCGATAGAACCCTCGACGAAGTGCTCAATCACCCGGCATCCTCCATATGGCATTTGGAATACTGCTTTAATCGGTAATATTGCAACTGAAGGTTGAGATAATCATCCAAGTAAGAAGTGCTTTACTTCCTCGCTTCTTTCTCAGTCAACTCTGTGCATCAGAGACATGCGCTTCTGCATTTACCTGATATAAGACCCAACTCTGAAAGAGCTTGCTGCGCTGCCATTTCTGTGCCTTTCCTGCAACAATGCTGAGCTATTTTCCTAGTGCGAGCCAGCCGCTGCAAGCGATTTGAAACCCCTGGTTAATGTTAGCAGCCAAATGGGCCCCGTGGAATGACGTGGCCTTACCTGTCACCCCTTATGTCAATGTGGTCTTGGCCTACGCACTCTGTGGGTCTGTATACTGTCATGGCGTAATCGACAAATCCGGTGTTCTCTAGCTCCTTGGCCCATCTGGAGAGATATTCAAGCTCGCGGTTAGCCCCGGTGGTCAACAAGAAGTCAAACTTCGCATTGTTGGAGCTTTCCGCATAGCGCCACACCTGTTCCGCCGCGGAAGCCTGCTTGGTGCTTATTAGCACCACTATCACAGAATCAAGGATAACAGCGTGGATACCCTGGCTGTTACAGGTATCGTTAACCTGGTCGGCACACTCAGCTGCAAGACGCTTAGCCATGCCTTTATCGGCTACCAACCCGTAGTGAATAACAAGCCAGTAGTGGCGGGTTCCAACCCAGCTGCCTTCCATTCGTTCCCGGAAATATGCCAGGGTATGCGAAACCCCGTCTTTCAGGTATCCGTATATGCTTCATCCACTAGCTGCGTCCACTCTTTTGCCTGCGGCTTACGCAACAAGCACCCATTTTCGGCGATCAATCCCATTCCCATCACGTGACGGAAATGCCTTGCCAGTTCTGCCGGCATTCGCGAGCTCAGCACGTAAACATCGTTCGCAGCATCGTCTGTCAGATCGGTCAAGGTAGCAACCGTGCGTTGTGGGGTTGCAATAAAGACGCTATTCGGGTAACCGCACGGGGCTAATGTGCCATCGAATTGGATAAAGATCATACGACGGCTGGCATGTTGATATCTCTCTTTCGGTACGAAAAGTTCTTGTCGCCGATACAAGCCATGCTTTCTTTTAAAGACTTAACCCAATTAATTGCTGAATTGTCGAGTACCAATTGGTGGAGCTGCTCCCAATCCCCCTTTCGTTCCCTCCAGTCCCGTATCAATGCCGCATATAACGCGTTCGCGTACTGACGAATGTCCCATGGGTTGACCAAAAAGCGCATGATTGCTGAATAACGTTGCACTACCGGTGAATTCGCTCAGAATCAACGAACCGTACCGTTTGTCACCATATAGGCCGTCTTGGCAGTGTATGAATTCGTGGCTTGTTACGTTCATTCCTTCTCGAAGGCTAGTGATCATCAATGCGTCTGCCGCCGTAAGTAGTCCGAGGTACTGCGGAAACGCAAGAACCTGCTTGAGGAATACCAAGGGTTGGTGGTCGAGAGTTGCATACAAGGAGTTGATTCGCATGGCAACGTCGGATATACCTGCTTCCAGCTCGGCTGCTGCGTCGTGGTGGTGACAACTTGTATTAGGACAACCTGATTCGCCCATTCCGGGTACGCGTCAAGGAAACGCTCGTAGCTTACAGCTTCTGACAAATCCCACCAACGGCGTCTACCTTGTCGTAGGAGACGATGAGGCGCTTTCCTCGGTGCTCGGTTGAAAAGCTGTCGATCCAGGAATTGATATCGACTGATTGCCTGCGTCTGTCCCAGCAGACTGGGTCGATGCCAAGGGGGAATGTGGCAACTTTTACAAAACGATCTTCCGACCCAATACCTGGAGATGCCATGTATGTCGTCAGCGTTACCGGCTCTTTATTGCAGCAGATGTGCCACTTTGTTGTTGTCCATCTGACTTGTTGACCATGATTTCGGCGGGACCGTACTCGGGATGTATCAGTCGGAAAGGCGCAACTGTATAATCTGAACGTATTCTCCTATTAATGCGTTCTTTTGATCTTTTGATTTCTTTGCGAGTTCGGCTTGGCCAAGCATAGATAGATAGTTCATAGCCGTTGGACTCGATACTATTTCTTTTTGGATAATTTACTTTTTATCGGTTTAGATCTTTGGAATGTTCCATTCTTTTTACCAGCCGCCGTTGATCCTCCTCTTCCAGGACCCTGCCACCGAGTTTCCTGTTGTCGTATACAATGATGGTTGGACGGCTTCATTTTGATCTAAGCAGCCGTCCAACCATCATTGATTCTGGCTCTCATGAACAAGTCTTGCAGTGCCCTCTGGACAACAACAGCGAAGAAGGCCATTTGCTTTCCATGTTGAGGAAAGCAAGAGATCGTTCAAATCCGGATTCACTGAGGCTTTTTGGCTGCATTTTTTTTCGCCGCCTCCGAAGTGTTAGAAGAAACTTTTGTCGTCACCTTACCTGCCCCATTTCGGCGACTAATCTTGCCATTGCTGCTTGCAAAGAGCATGCACCACAATCCCATGGCCGCAAGAACAAAATACCCAGCAATACCAACGACAAAGGTGCCTTGTCCACTAGCGACATACCAGATGTACGCGTAAGATGCCGACACGGCGTGAAACATGGATGTCACCATCAGTGTCGGCACAGCATATGGGGCCTTGGGATCAGTATCATCCGCTGTGGCGGGCTCCATGACTTTGGCGGTGAGAGGGATTAAGCCCGTTTGTGTCACGGTCAACACGGCCATAGTGAGGAGACAGAAGCCTAGGCATCGTGCGAGATAGACTTCAATGGCTTTGAGAAACAAAAGGTTAGCACGGCTCGTGAGCGTGCGTTACTGCCAAAGGTGCCATTTAGAAAAAGTACTGGACAACATACGGGAAGCAGGCCGGGTCTCATCCAGCAGCATGGCCACAATCATGCTTGGTCCGGCGATCAAGGGGAGGCTTTGCAGCGTCAGCCATCCGGCCGTCGAGTAAGCGTATGCGCAAAAGACCTTTATATTCCGGTTTTAGCTCCAGCTTCCCCGAAAATGATTCTCGATATAGATCTCCCAGATGGTGGCTAGATGACTCACATCCATGGTGCACATTCACGGTGCTTCTGTGTTGAATTTCCTTTTTGAGGTATTCTGGGATACTTGCGAGCTGTAGGTACGAATCGCAAGAAGAAGTTTAAATATTTGGCGACCATTGTCAAGGCTGAAGCATGATAAAGAGTGACGTCATAACGGGCTCACTTTTATGTTTCGTTGCAGGTAACCCCACAGCTATATTTGGCCGGCAGTATATTTGTTTCTGACTACCTGGCGTACGACAATGTAATTGAAATCTCTCTTTTAACAAAACAACAACATTTCCGCAATTTAAACAATCTTGTGCGGACCATGATGACTAACCGTAATATGCACTTTTGTATGGTATGCCTGGTACTGATGGTCGCATGATCTTCTGGGTATTTTACCCTGTCCCATTCATGTATTCCACCATGGAATTCGACACATTCCCCCAAGTCCCAACCCTTGCGAAGTGCGAGATAACTAGGCATTTCTATGCACGGCCCGCCCATCATGCCAAGTGTGCACTAGCAATCAGACGGGAACTGGCAACCGACCAACATGCAGGGATTAATTAACTACGAATGGCCTTTCGCTTTCCTGTTTGACTTACGGTTTAGATGAGATGCCACTCTCTTTCTTGTCCCAACTCAGGAACGGTGATGTGCCTGATCGAAATATATATCTCCTCAATGAGCGTTCATATCTGACCCCCAATATCATGAGGCTTGATCAGTCTCCCCGACCGACTTGTTGACCACTATCCCTATTGTTGAATACACTGTCAACAGCCCGCCGAAAGGCAATACGTGAAACCCTCGAACTACCCCTGGGATCTTCACTCTACGTTCCTTAATGTCTACGAAATTGATTTTGGGAACGCATTGGCTAGACCTGGGAGCCGTTGCACTCCTAGGGCCGTGTTTTCTGGTTCCTAGAATTAATCTTCTGCCTCCTAGGATGGGTAATTAACTCACAAAACACCTTCATCAGACTCACGGACAAGTCTGAGTCATTATATTACTCCTGAAAGCCTAGTATATGGTTTTAGGAATTAATCAAACTACCATCAGCAATATGAAGCTTCAGTAGTTCCCCGGGGTACAGGAATAAGGTCCCAGAAGCTACGTCGGATATCCGGGGGGCTATATGGCTTCTAGAAGCGGCGCATATATACACCAATCTTCCCCGATTGGCCGATTGTAGAAAGGCGTGAAGAATTGAGTGGTCAGGGGATATGCGATTTTGGAGATGCGCCCTATTCGAGACGGTCATCTACGACCCCGGTGGTCACCGGCTGCCTTTCATGCTTGGCCCTGGCTAGTGTCCTGTAGCTGAGATGAGAAGGGCTTGTCCCTTCATTATCAGACCTATTAGGGAATTAGAGGGCAGTCCGTTGCACGCTGTTGATCTGACGGTTAAATATTTAGCGGCACATGTGGGTTAAGCATCGACTTGTCGGGGTTCGGGAGTTGAAGCTAATTTGAACAATGCCATTTGTGACTTTCCTGGACAGACGAAAGAAGGTAATAATTGCTGTTCAATCGGGCTACTTGAGCGACAGCTTCAATTGATGGGTTTCTATTTATGGCCTTCTCATGTGCTCCCGCCCTCTGGCGGTTTCCGCGCTGATCCCTTGATATATCGTCCCCTTGCGTTGCGGATGCTCACCAGATCTAATCATGGTGTTTAAGTCGTTCTTCGTAGTTAGCACTAGACCGCGTTTGGTCCATTTTCTGGGTAGTCAATCAACTGCAAATTCTTCACATTTTTACATTTCATTTCGGAGAAAAAAGCAATGTGTTTTCTATGTGGATATTGTAAAGCAGAATGTATATCGCATATCTATCCGATGGGCAAAGATTTGTGTTCCCAGGGCTGATATGGCCATAAGGAACGAGACTAATGTCCTTAGCGGAGGTGGAGATTCTTAAAAGCTACATACGATCTGGACGGCGTACACATTACTAAGGGGTTCCTTTCTTTAAATGGGGCGCAGCTTATTGCGGAATAGTGACAAAACGATTGTAGTACGAGTGCTCTTTTGCAGGCTAGGCAGGTTCGTGGATTCTAGCGGACACATACTGGACAAGAATGATGACGCGCCGCTAGATTACTGTCATTCTACCCGAAACCCGTCACCAAATGCTATTGATGAGCCGCGCGACAGGTGATGGTAGGAATGAGTCCTCCTCGCTTTCGTCCGTCTTATCCTGCCCCAAGTCATCCGCAGGTGGACTTTCAAGGACCGCAGTGGCTGCCTGGCTGTTTTCGTCGTTTTCGGGGTGTCCATCATAACCAGCCTCGGTCGAACTCCTTTGACATTTTGACGAGCACAACATATCTTTATTCACATGTTGGCCCCGGCGCACCGTAGCTGCTCCATACTTTCCACAGTGTGACTACTACAAAAACCTGACGCCGCAAAGTTTGCGTATTAGCGCAAATGGATCATCCTCGCCCTACGCTACCAGCGCGTAGCGCTGTGGATGACGAACCATATCTTCGATCATTATCCAGAACAGGAACAGCCTCTACCTGAGACAGCAGTTGGTGACCTGATTCCTTTCTTTCTTGTTCCAAGATGATCGAACCTTGCCTACCTCGAATGTTCCTCTAGTACCAAGACACCACTCGGGGATACTATCTCGCTGAGACGCCGATCCAAGTGATCGACATGATCACACCCATACTCGAGAACTCACTTCGTTTCAAAACAGTAATAGTTTCTCTACGGCCAACGAGCGAAATAAACAGGGTAAAATAAATGGAAAAGAAGGCGAAGAAAGCTCCTGCGCATCGAGTTATCCCAACGACGATATCCGGAAGGCGAGACACATTACTCGAATAGAAGCTTTGAAAAAAGAGTTAAAGTCAATGTTTCCAGACGATGGATCTGCCGTGGTTCTATTGTGCTGGGGTGAAAAGTCCAGCTGCTTCATTTTGCCCGTACCTGTTTCGAGCCCGGAAGACGAAGTATCTACTTGGAACGAGATAAACAGAGCCCGGTATACACGCAGAGGGTCCTGGAAGAAATACCTTCTAGGATTCAGTGTCACACAAGTGGGCATTGTCGAGGTTTGTTACAGTATTCTATTCTTTTATGAAGGATTACTGATCAACACACCTAGGTCTCCATGCTAGGGCTAAAGAAGCCATTGCACGGGCGGGAGAAAGGCGAATATATTGGCATGTATACAGAAAGCGACATCCCCACTGAACGAAGAAGACTGCAGGATATCATAGACAGCTGTGTCCCCACGTATGACTGTACTTACAATCGTTACACGGGAAGTGTGGATTATGGCTACGGCTGCGAGTGCTGGAATTGCGTGCCTGGTCACGATGACGCCGAGGAATGCACAGTGAAGATACTCCGTGACGCTAGGCGGAGCCTTTCACTGTTGGATGCGCGCGCCTTAATGAGACACGTCCTGTCCAACCCTGTTCACGCGGCTCCGAATGACTTTCTTGGAAAAGAAAACCAAGCATTGAGCCGTTGGTGAGGGATAAAACAAAATAATTGTAACTATTATGAGAAGATGCAACTACTTATCATACATAATAGGGGCGTCCTAAGCCATTTGAACAGTTGGCATAGTTGGCACTGTCCGGGTTTGATAGAGCTCAAATTCGGGGGACTAGTAATCCGCGAGGGCTGGACAATGGATACACAGGGGTCGCCTTCGGTGGTCATTATATTCCTAGCAGTCTTCCTTTTTAGTTGGAATACAACGTGGACTGTTGGGGGTTTCTTTGTCGCGTTGGTGACGCTTTTACGGGGGAAATTCTCATCATGACTTTCCCAAAGTTATGGAAATGATACGTAATGCCGTATAGTGATAGCCATACATTGCTGCAAAAACCACTATACAGAAATACTAATAGCACAGTACTATTCTGAAGGAAATACCATGAAATTCAATGGAGTGAAAGGGGTTACAAACTGTGGGTCTGCGCGAGGCTGAATCTAAGGCAGGAGTTGACGCTGTGTTGCGCCCCTTCCAATCCCTTTCTCCCCACTTGCTCTCCTTTTCTGTTCTGTCTTGTTTCAGGGCAAATGCGTGCGTCAGCGCGCATCCCTGGTGATTTTGGGTGAAATGTCGCCGGGGCCCGGATGCCGGAAGGGAATGGGGGTCTGGGTATTAGGAATGGCATGTGAATTCGCGATCTCGCAGTCCCGGGAATCTGGTGGCTATTTCGAAGCTGCGGACCCCATGCAACAAAGGACAGAGCATTCCGTGCTAGCTTTGTAAAGATTCCTGCGTGAATAGATGGCATATACCAGACATATCAGGCATGAATCAGTCAGCGTACATCCTTCCATGAAGAGTATAGTTCCGGTAAAACCCTGTCATGAATAGGGTCTCTTTCTCATTGAGGAAGAGACCGGACTTAAACCACCTCTCTAGAATAGGTCAAATCCATGCCGTCTTGGATGAGATCCCGTAAGCAGTGAGCTAAATAAGAAAGCGGGGCTAGATGCTTTCCGTCTGGGGTGACCCAGGAACTATGAGCAATTGAGTGAGCAAAATCATGGTCCACCCTGAGCACGACTGAAATCTAATACATATGCCACTCTCTATACCGGATATTAGGCGCACCAGAAGTTCCCCTTTTCGGAACTCTGGAACACGTGACCGTATAACCCGCGTCGACTCCAGGGAGTATACGCAGGAGCATACGGTAATATGCTCCAAGGAGTATAGACGAGAAGTAGAAAAGAAGAATATATAAGTGCTCTCCCATGTGTACTTAGTTTAGTTCTTCATCTTCAATCATACATTATTACTTCTGTATACCTTTTGGATTACGATAACTCTTTACTTGATTACAACTGAACAACGCTCGCGAATAGACCAATACTCCAATGTAGATCTACTTGGAGCTCTACCTGGCACCGTCCATCGATACCTCGAAAGGATCTATCCTGTAATAAGGCCTGTCGGGCAACAGTATACGTCGTTGATGTTAGAAACCTGGGTATAAGGCAAGTATACCTGGAACGCTTCTAACCTAAATGTGACCAGTTTGCAGTGCGTAAATCCTACTACTACTACTACTACTACTAGAATAAATATTCAACAAGTCACCGGAACTGGGATATGCTCGATTAAAAGAAGATAAAGGGCGGTTGGAAGAAGATCAAGAGCTACTCTATCGGAAGCGAGTACATGAACGGCAGCCAGTATTACGATGATTACGTCTCTCAGCCCCAAGAGCTGGAACCATGGGAAGAGGATTCACGATACTCTCCCACCTACCCCGGGATACTTCCGAAAATCTTGTGCTACAGAGTTCGACTGCAATTCCTCCCGATCTGTCCTACTTGACAATGAGCCCATTCCCTCAAGCCAGCCTCGACTAGATAGTACTGTATGCCTTTGCTCCAAGAAGCTGAACGGGAGAAATACAAGACCTACGACCAGGGTCTGCCAAGCTGTGTCTGCTACTTCATAGAATGTCGAGTCACCCTTAACAACAAATGGCCATAGTAAAAGACACAAAATATGGCCTAGTGTTGGCCCCGAGTGGTTACTGGCGGTTGTTTCTGGAAATGAAGGTAAAAAGCTCTATTCCAAACGTTTTCCACGATGAGACTGGCACCTTCCGAAAAGCCAGCGGTGATCCTGTATCGTCTTACAGAACATAGGATATATGCAAAAGCACCCTTTCAGATATAGGAGAAGCTGTTGCTTGTACAAAGTAGATTTGTAAAGTGTGGATGATCTCTTGAACGAGCCCTAGCCTGCCTTCGAATTAATATAATGCCAGGTTGCGCTAGTCTACATGGGGATTACCCGGGATATCAATATCCAGGAGCTCATGTGCTCCGAGGAAGCTTATGAAACCTCCAGTTGACAGGAGATGCTGCCGTTCTATACCTAATCGACAAATCAGTCGTTGGTATGCGGTCGGTCCGCGGCATCAGGTTATCCTGATTTTGGGCGAGTTTATGATGTCATCAATTTCTCTTTGGCACAATTTACTCCTTAGCCTGCAAATCCAACAGTTCAATATTCTTCTACCATTTACCGATATTTACTTACCACTGTATGGCTCACTTAACTACGCAATTATAGTCACATTCTTAGGAACAAAAGTCATGGGCACAGCCTTTAGAACCACAGATAGATATTCGGGTTTGGAAGTACAAGGCTGTGGCAGCGCCGGAACGATTTGGTATATTATTCATATATCTATCCTCCCTAATTTATTATAGACAAATGAATAGTTTAGCGCATGATTCGATAGCCAATTCAAAGGTCGCTTAAAAAAAAAACTTCGAGGCCACTCGGTTCTACAGCTCTGGCTAAGCGTACGTGTCGTGAGGTTCATTTATTACAGAACCTGCGATATGATAATGTATGTATATATGCGTGGCACGTATATCCGGCGTAGGGACTGTTAACTAACCTCAACTAGTTAATTAATATGACGGAAATCTTTATCTCTCCATCCGAGGATCTGTATGAGAATTACTATGCTAAAGTTGAAAGGAATGCTAATATTTTATGTTATAGCTATATCATGACAGGCTATATGATGACAGATCTTCACCTTTTAGGAGCGTCGTTAAAGCCTTTAGAGTGTTAATTCATCCAATTTTTTACCTACCAAATGTTGGTATATCCACCCGAGATGGTCACTAGACACGCGGTATATCTATTAAAATAACGTGGACTAAAATACATTCATTCAGCTAGAGTCATTCACCGCGACCTCAGACCAAACGACATTTTAATCGACGATAACTACGATTTAAAGATTTATGACTTTAGTTTAGCCCGAGAATAAGATACCTAGATGACCGGCTATGTCGCCACACGATACTACCGCGCGCCGGAGATCATATTGACCTAGCAGAATTATAACTACGCGGTGGATATATAGAGCATTAGGTGTATTCTAGCGGAGATAATACTAGGGAAGGATCTCTTCCCTAGGAGAAACCATATATATTATTTTATCTTAATTACCGAGCTTTTAGGGAAGCTATCTAAGGAGGTTATAAAGAGAGTCTATAGCAAGAGTGTATGATTAAGACACGTAACCTAAGGCTAGATCAATGATTACTAATAACGACTTATAGACCTTAGAATTTATAGACTCGTTACCAAAGAAAGAGTTCTTTAGACTTACATCTATCCTTAGAGATGCCGACCCTTAAGGTAAGCGATCGCCTTTAATAAACTTCAATACATTTCCTTTTGCCATAGGTATACTCACTTTTATAGCCATTTATCTCGTGGAGAAAATGCTTAACGTCGATCTATATAGGATAATCACCACGGCGGATACCATTAAGCACCTATATGTCGTGACCTACTAGGATTCTGATAATAAGCCTATTTGTGATAGCCAGCTTGATCGGTCTTTTCTAGACCCAAAGTTTTCAGCTAATAAGTGGAAGAGCATAGTGTATATCCCCTGATCTAGTTACGCCTTAAGTTAAGCTAACGATTAAAAAATATTTCGAGGTTCTGAACTATCATCTTAGTGCCTGCGACTGGCAAAATGATGACCTCCCACCTAATAGAGATTTTGAGGACCTTCTAGTGACCGAAGAGTGGGATATATTACGGTCTTTCTATCGGTATCTTTGGGTCAATAATTTCAAGTTTACTAGTTAGGCTTGCTAGACGCCGAGGAAGCTCAGATTTTTACTACGAGAGTATCCCAGACAACCATCAGCAAAGGGCAAACGCTCAGCAAAGTTCGTTTGCTGAATAAGAATCATATCTAAAGAAGATCTGTTACACCCATCATGGAACTGTTTCCGAAACCCATCGTGCGGTTACTAGAGATCACAACATTTCATGTTATCTACCTTGATAGGCATAGAGTCCAGCCTAGTGGTAATCGAATGAAAATATTGCAAATACCGAATCTTGCGCCAGTGATATAAGCCCGCCTTCCGTCAGACATCTCTACAGAGTGGGGCAAGCAATCATAGATCATGGTAAAGGCTCTTATTCTTCCTCTTTCGTTGCTGGAAGTGGACTACGCACCAGACGGACATGCTATAATGTACTCAGACCCACCGAGGCAACATATCCTTGTTGCTGGGCGCAAAATCGCCTTCCGATGATCGAAATCGGACGCCGAGCTTAGAAGCAGTGCGGGCCTCAATACGGTTTGCAATCGCTACGGGCCGACTCAACGCCGCTTAACTATCTCGGCCGATACCAATCACTCACCCTCCCCGACCTAATTTACACCGACCGCCTCGTGCCAGAAGCGGTAGACGCGCTTCAACTGCCGAGGATAGGATGTTGAACACTTGAAGAAGCGCCTTCAAGCCAGCCTACTAACAGAATACTAACCCACGAGGGCCCGCCACAATATCGACAGCTGAGATGAAAAATACTGGAAGTAAGCATATATGGGCACCAAGGAGACACAACATATACCTGGACATGTATGTATTAATATATCAGTGATAGTTGCCCTTTCGGCTTAGCCGCCGGGGCGGTAATAAATGGTGTTCGTTTATCGTAGTATGGTATCCCTGAAAACAAATGCAACCCCGCAAGCTCGGTACAGCCAAAACTTAGATAGCCGATTGAGGTTGAGTTCCATTAGCAGGCTGTTCAGAAGCCTCAGCCTGTGGTTGCCCAATCGCAGTGGATTCCCGAGAGGAAGAGAAAGGAACAGTCCTGGCGGCCGAGCTGCCAGCCTTAGGCTCATGTCCGGGACGAGCAATGAGGGCCCCAGCCAAATTGAGGATAGTACCGGTCCGTACCGCCATTTGGTAGGACAAAGTCAAACTAGTCACAACAATCTCTTCTTGCAGCTTCTGGTTGTGTGCCATTGGACCCATGGATTTAATTCGACCTAGCTTCTTTACCCCCCAAATTTTCAAAGTGAACTTGCCAGTGGTCAATGCGGCGGTAGATCGGTGAGAGTAGGGTCTTTGCGGCCATGGATTTCGTAGTTGGCATCGATGCTGACTAGGTTTAAACAGCCGACGCCGAATAACTCGCCGGTCGAGTAGCCTTTAAACTTGAGACGCTTCTTGGCGAGTGGATACGAGATGATGTAACGGGGATCTACACTTGGTGTATTTTTGTAGGAGATGAGTGATTTGGCTTGCGCTAGCCAAAGTCGACGCTGAGTCGAGGGGGTGGCATTGGGCCATGGGGAGATTGAGAGTCGATAGGTTGTGAGGGTTCGGTAGACAGCTCCATGGTGACAAGCAGACGTGTTCCTCCTGGCTGTGCTGATGGTGCGTTAAGAAGCAATTTCAACCTCTTTCATCCCCTGACATGGTCGGTCGGGCGCCTTTATACGAGCCGCTCCGGTTCGCTTGATTGAATCTAATTTCAAGCTACGAGAGCGCAATTAGGCGTGGGCCGCACGACAGCTGGGAAAGCTCGAGTCAAAGCTTCGGATAGAACTACGCGATTCATCATCTCATAGCTTTCTCACTACTACTTACGGGGCATGAACCGTAAGTTGAAATCCCATTCAACGTATGGCTTACCATCCTCACCTATGGGTGTGCTCTTCGAAAGCCGGGCCTGCTTTTGCTCGTCGTCCTCGGGGTCAGCGCGGCTATCTTCGTATTTAGCATAACGGCTACTCTCGGCGAAATGACTAAAACCATATATGTGCTTCCCTTCGGCCTCAGCTCTGTCCTAACCTTCCTCGTTGCGGATCGGTCTTTACAGAGGAGATTTGTACCCACCTTTATGACCTATATTAATTTTGCGGTGTACGTAAACGTTGGTATAGTAGTCGAGACTCCCGAGGCGGCACCCTTTGGGGAATTAGCAAAATCACTTATGTTGCCTTCTTCGTTTAGCGCTATGCTTTAGGTCTAGACGCCGCTATCGACTTCTAGAGTTATACTCTCTCACTTTAACGTTCGCCCTACCGTCGACTTCAAAACTTCTATTCGAGCATTTCTTTAGGATAGCCGATATATTAGTTATTCCGGCTTATAGAAATAGTCGGTAATTGTAATAACGTTTAATCTAATACCGCGCGATACGGTAAACGACGACTCACTCTCGAGTCGTATCGGGACTAGTATAGATACATTTCTGAGCGCGGTGTGACTAGCTATTGCCGCTTTTGCTTGTTTTAAGATATCTAGCGCGCCGCGATAAGGTTGGCGAAGATGATACACCTACTTATTGATAGATTTATACAACTTACTATAGTTTAACAGTTTCTCTAGTAGGGCTATTTAGTTAAGATTAGCTATACACGACAAAGTGGATTGCTAGAGTAGTGTGCGTAAGGTTAGTCTTCCCTTTATTCTTGCTAGATTGTGCAAAGAAAGAATGAGAGGAATGCTTTTTTTAAACTTCCTCGTAACGGCGATATCCTCTGGCCACACCTATTCTACGCCACTAATCGAATATCCTCGCCGCGTACTAAAAGTGACCAATCAATAAGTAATATAACTCCACTTTAGGTTCCGTTTTCTATAAGTATTCGGCTAACTGCCCGAACACGTTTTCTAAAAGGTCGCGCGGATCTCAATGCTTTCTCGTGCGTAGCCGGCCGTGATAAGTCGTGCCCGATACTCTTGAATTGTGACCCAATTCGCGAACGGACTCTGGCTATAGAAATCCTCTCACTCGATACACGCGGAGCAGCCCCCTACGGCCTTCTACTATACGAGGAACTGCGAACCTACTTTAAACTACCCCGATTCTTTTAATCGCCGAAAAATGGGTATATAACTTTATAAAACTTCACCCTCTTCTTTCCTCCCGATTCTCGAAACGTTATAAGTACGAGCGTGCGAAATACGAAGGTTCGAAAATCATTAGGAGTGGCTTAATCTATTTGAAAACTATCCTTCATTCTAGAACAGATCCCGCTAATATTTATAACTTTAATAAGACCGGTCTCGCGATAGGATTAACGATAACCGCGCGGGTGTATATAGATACTATTTACGGACCAATTACGAATTAGTCATACGTATGGTTCGATAGTAGAAATATAATAGGAAAATTATTTCTAGGCTAGCAAAGCCTATTAGGGGCAAATAATCTACGAATTTAGTAGATTTAGTTCTATATGACTAAGCTAGCGATCCCGATAATTATCCTATAAATTTGCCGATATCACCACTACGTAATCGGTAAACGATCTAAAAGACATATATAATACCGCTTAGGGGATAAGCGTAGTTACTTAATCCTATATTAATAACCACTACGGGGCACCACACTTAGCTATATCGGACTAGTCGAGAAACGGCGGACCTCACCACTCCAAGCTTGCTAATAAACTTGACCCTCGAGTCGATAGCGGTATAGTTCACCTCTCTGCTTCAGTTGTTATCTACACTTATTAGGTCTAATTAAATTCCTAGGAAGCCAGAACGCTCCCGACGCTCATCTAGGATATGCACACAATTATAGCAAAGGTGGCAAAGGTGGTCTTCACAATAATGGAATTGCCAACATGCTGGACCCCAGAGTGAGTTCAGATCAGGATAGCAGTCATCGCGAGAATGTCGCTGCCAGCAATCCCTTCATGCCTCAGGCTGGAAAGCCTGCAGGAATCCACAATCCCGCAGCGGATAAGCCTAAGCAGAGAGTTGAATCAGATCCGGATAACAATCGCCGCGGGAACGTAGCTGGCAGCAGTCACTTCATCCCTCAGGCTGGGAAACCCACTGGCAAGTCATCGCTCTGATGCAGCGAACAAGCTGGGATTTCGCATCGACCGGCACAAACAAAATGTGGAGGAGGAAGAGGCATACGGAGGAATTTGCGAGGGAAATTCGAATTTTATACATTCGACTGGTGCTGAAGCCTCTATAACTACGTTATTTTAGCTCAATACAACTGGCCAAAAGTCTGTTTCGTGGTTCCCAAGAGCGGCGAAATTTTTAATTATAATGCTGGTAGGAACCGGTGGACTTGTTATACGTCGGGTGTTTGCATTCAGGCATCTTTTGCGATGAACTTTATACGGATCGTGAATGGTGCCACGAAGCCGATATCAACGTGGATGGTGAAACACCATTACTATGTGCACCCCCGTCCATAGACAACACGGCGCGATTAGAAGGCGCGATAACTCACTAACTACTAGGAAGAACGGACGCCTCAAGCTTCTATGCAACGGAGCTCGCCCTTGAATGTCCGCACCCTGCTGTTGACCCGATATCTTGATTTGCAATCTTCCATCTAGGACATGCTGCATTGCTCAAAGCGACGGGGCCAGGAATAGTGTGTAAGCCATGGCTCGTGGAGTACTGACAGTAGTGCAGTATTATCAGGGTGAGTCTGGTGAGCTCCCAAATCTTCACTGTAAATTATTAGCCAGTAGGTCAGCGTGACATCCCATAGCTTACATATTCTGATGGTCAGGAGACAGGATTGAAGAGACGGCAAGGAGCTGTGACCCTTGCACTGGTGCATTATGGTCAAATGTCCACGGATCTGGTTGCCTCGTGTCCTCCGAGTTAGTGTAGTTTTAAGGATTTGCAGGCTTTCACATACTGTAGTTACCTATAGTATGAAAGGTCGCGCGTCAAATTTGAGGTACATCCAGAGGCGCGATAGTTGATCAGCTCGGTTAGCTACTATAGCAAAGACGTCTTCGCATAGACACTTTGACTAGCTAACCAAATCTGGTATTGCTAATCTGCTAGCGTGTATGCATAGTGAATTTGCGTGGTATCAGATCTCCCCTACGCACTGTCTGATGTGCTACCCCAAGATGTACCCCATAAATGTTAGTACGGTGTAAATTCTAGTACCCGATAAAAAGGGAGAACTTACTGGATGCGTTACAGACAAGTCTACTCGATTTTGCAGAGTCAAGTGAATAAATCATAGAGAAAATTGCCGGGGGTAGAGGACGTATTTATAGGCTTCTTGGTTTCTGTCTTGGTAGGAACCGTTAAAGGTCACCTTTCTTGATTGAGGCTTGTTGAAACCCATATCTCCTTTTTACCGCAGCTATTTGTAGTGACATCTTTGATACCTTAGATGCTGTAAGGGACGAGTAAGAGTGGCGTTGAGAGAAAGGGATGCTGAGTCGGTTAAAAAACGTTGGCTGACTATTGAATCCTTCACGGCCCTCTTAAATTGAGGCTTCGTTAATATATTCAATCCGCAATGATAAGCCTATATTTCTTGTTCTGATCACCTCACCCGTGAGCGACATAACGTTGAATCACCAAAAAGCGCCTACAATTCCATCTCCAGAAATCATGGACTTTCTTCCTAGCCTCGCTTCAACGTGATGCCACGGTTGCAATTACGGGCGCTCGACCCGTCAACCGTTGAAGCTTGGCCATACGTTGACTCAATTTTTGAACTAATGTCTATCTAGATATATTGGGCTTTGTATTTTGTTTTATTGTTTAAGTTTACAATTTGAGGTTGTGAGTTCTACAATGTTCTGCCTATCGGCTTCTGTGACTTTCAACCAAAGCGAAAGAGATGCCCGATTGAAATGTATATCCCCTGAATGAGCGTTTATATCTGGCCCTCAATATCGTGATGCTTGATCTTTTCCCACGCCCGACTCGTTGATCACTATATATGATCAGACTGACTGCCAACAGCCCACCAAAAAGTGGTCAAATTTTAGTCAAAGCCTGACTGTATCATTTAACAGTGTAGAATCCAGTATAGTCAATAACATATACCAAGGCCCTGTTGGAAATAGTAATGCGCAAATTGTTGACTTTCTCCTGTGGACAATATAGATTCCTAACAGCTCTGAGCTCGCCAGACCAGGAAAAGGAAGGAGAATAGCGGCCTAGTAAACTGCCAAGCCTTAGTGATAAAGCCATTCATAGGAAACTACTGATCATGTCTTTCCATTGGTAGGTGAAACACTCGGCTTCAAATTCTTTGACTGACCATAGCAGCCCTCCCTTTTCAATACAAGGAGAAATAAGACGTAGTTTGAGGGCCGAGCCATTCTAACAAATCCTGAAAGTGCTAGCAGACCTCGAACGCGACGATCCCAGGTTTGCCTTTCAGCAGCTCGACTCGTTAGCCACAATCAACGCATATAGGAATCGAGCGTGAGCAAGCACATTGATGGCCAGAAGCTCAATCAAAGCAATCAGAACCTGAAGGAGGCTGGTATAGAAAGGGGCGGGCGCTCTTCAGTTTCATTACGAGAAGCAGCTAGCTCGACTACGCTTTCTCGAATAGGTATTGAATAATCTAAGAATTACTGATTAGCCTACTCGATGACTAGATCTACCCTTTCAGGCCCAGTCTCGCAGGACTGCCGGACGTTGCAAGAGAAGGTAGCAATTGCCCATTGCGGATTTTGCGCCGTTCCATCCCGGTAGCAGAAAAACACTATAAGCGGCGAGGCAGTGCAGAGGGAATTATCGCATTGAAAGCTGCTTACATCTTTCCGAAAGTTTACAGTAAGAAGGGTATAAAATAGCCTTCGATTCATTATCAATGTCTTCACCGTTATATGTCCGCGAAATCCCGCATGTTCTGGACCAGTCTCACTCGTAACTGCCCCAATCTAGTATGCACTAGAACCCCGAATTCAAAGACAGTATATATGTAGCATATCCAGCGGAGAAATTGACTCGAATATTATGGAGGCTTAAGAAGATCCCATAGGGACAAGCGGAAGCTAATTCCTATTGCGCCGACATTGTATCAGGAGATTATGTCTAGTAGCTTCCCGCGTACCCAACGGAGATTCCCCAGGGCCGCTTCAAACCGAAGCCGGAAGAACAGTGTCTCTCCTATAGTCTCGCCAGATGTCCGATAAAACTGCGCTAATCATACTCCATGCAGTGCGCCCCTCAGTGAAGACGAACGCCGACATCTAGTGGAAATGTCACTAGTGTGAGTAGGGATAGACAGGGGATCTGGACACGTCCGCTTGAAGGCCGACGGATTGTTTCCGACTGATCAAGGAAGACCCTTGGAGTCTCATATCTGCATGCTCGCTTCATTCCAGAGAAAATGTCGCAGACCAGCAAGATCGGTGGCGATACAGGGAGACGGTGTGGGTAATCCGGGGGACTCTTGCCAGATGCCGTGAAGGTCGAGACCCAGATCGCAATCTAGTAATATTAGTGCAAAGCAACCATTGAATCAACGGGTACTGACCGCTTGTGCTCGATACGTTCGTTCCTGCTTGCGACTCGGTGTCCAAGACTGTAGGAGAAATATAACTGTAAGAGTCCAATTGCAGGGTACCGGTCTTGTTTCTCTTTCAACTTTCAGAAAGCTTACGACGGTGATACAAAGACGGTGGTTTGGTGACGACGTGATAAACAGTGAGATTGCTCAAGTGCTTCGCATTTGACAATGATTTTTGTCTATTTTGGCAAAAATATTACTCTTCATCTCCGGTGGCCACGTACAGGTCTTATGCTATTCCCTTTTACTATCAGCTTTTCTACAACCCCTCATCGAAATGATTGTCCTCGGCATACACTCACTAGACGAGATTTTGCATGGACAAGGCAACACGGAGTTATCCTCATAATGGGAAGTATTGATAAGCGGCTTGGTACCATCAGCTACCATGTTACAGCTAAAATAGGAAGAGCAAGAGAAGACGTAATAGCCCCCAATGGGCGAACTAAGCATAGTGACGTAGGAAGAGTATATACGCCTAACGAGCCAGAATGATTTACTCATGGCTGCCTGAGAGACCCGGCATCCGCTTTCACATGCTCCGATCATATCCCGCTCATTAAACTCGCCCTATTCGCCAACGTTCTTAGTGGATCGGGCGAGGCATAACAGAAATCAGACAGTCCAGATCCTATAATCGTACCGACTGGCTTACTTAGTCGACGAATTCGGCATACCAGAAGTATGCGGCCATTTTCGAAACAAATCAGCCAGATGGTCAATTGGGGCGGTGATAAGTCCAATCGCTGTCTCGAATGGAGGCTTGTTAGGAGCCCTGGGGTGCGAACGCGACGGCACGAACATCTTAGTCCTGCCAAAGGATTTTGAAAGGTTCTCGCTCTCCTCGGTCGCGAGGGCGCCTTCTAGTTTCGGGAGGTCCTGGTCCTCCTCTTCCTTAATGTGCTCGGATAGATCTTGCATCAGGGCCTTGACGGTAGACTCAGACTGGGGGTCCAAAGGTTTCATGTTTTGGAATTTTTTGAGTTGTTCTTTGACCTGCCACGCTTATTAGCTAGTTGCATGATAGACTGACTGTAAAGGGACACTCTGATTGGTGCTCTCTACGGTCCTTGTCCGCCATAGCGCGTCCATTAGGGAGCTTCTTATCGAACTGTGGGTAGACGACCAGCTCCTCGCCGATCGAGTGACGGGCCAATTCCCAGGAGAATTGATTTCTGCCATTTGAGTCTTTTCTTTGTCGCTTGAGGAGCTGAGGATTTTTTTGTAGTATTCCTCGAGCTCGCGGTGATCTCTCTTGATTGCGTCGATGATACTGGATGCCATGGCAAATGTTCGCGATATATGACGGCGTGAGTTAAAGACCTGAGCAGCTCTAAAGCGTATGAGAAGAATGCAAAAGACAGCGGGACATTGGGTTGAAGAGCAGTGAGATTAGAATGTCATGAATGCAATCAGAAGTTATACGGCTGCTTTATGGGCGAATCGCGCAGGATGACGTCATTGCGGCGATGTCGACAGGACCCAGGTACTGAGCGTCACGTCACAGTCATGACAGCCGAGTTCCACTCATGAACAGGATTTTACTATTCGTTCGCGCCTGGGGCCCCGCAAGCTGGCACCAAGTTTGACCCCCTGCCCATGATTCTGTGGCGTGAAGGTCGCGTCTGTCATCACAACATCATTCCTGCATAAGGTTGACATGTCGTGAATTCCGGTACCACGCAGTTCCTGTCACAGTGTAATCCTAGATTTGGTGCTGCACTCATTCACAACTCGTGCTTTCTTATCCTCGTATTGTCTAGGTCTATGGGACACAAGCTTCCAAGCAAACCTTGCTCAAGGTTTCGTCGGGCAGGCCTGAACAGCGCTTACCTGAGTTAGACTTCCTTGGTGTGGTTTCCGAGCAGTGACTGGAGGCGGACGCGGTTGCGGCCTATCAATGGCAGAAGCGTTGTAAAGCGGGCGGAGAAGAGGTGAGCTCCTAACTCTCCGCTGCACTTATACATTCCCTTTGAAGAGATAGGTAAAGCTAACGAGGGGCGCACGAGAATAATCACCCCTTACAAATATCCATTCATACGAATACCGTTGACCTTACGGATACGGATAACCTCCCCGCTTTATATACTATTCATCAAAAAGTTTGTCCTCTTCGTAACTATTCGTAAAGAAAGTGCTACGAGGTTCCTCCGAGGTATATACGTAACAACATCAACCGCCGATGGCCTCCCCGTTCAAACTGTTTCTCCCCACTATAAATTCCGCCCTTGTTGAATAGTCTCTCGACTGACACTGCAGATGCTGGAATGGCCAGAAAATCTCGAGCGTCAGCAGCTAGCTGGGTATATTCGTTCGAGTGAGCGCTCCACCACGATAAAGCCAGTTCTTACTCCCTGAGATTGATACATCTATCGCACGATATCATCCTCAAATTACCGTTCAGTTCAGATGAGTACCTCTTCGTAAGTTGCAACCTCTGAAGTACACGATCTCCGCTGTGAGCTGCTCCATAGCCGGCTTTGTCGACGAGTCTGATACCAATGGAGATTGCTCATGCAGTAATTCTTTGATATGTCTGACAGGATCAGGAGCTGCGAAGGCCTCTGTCTACCAAGAGCGTCTTAAATCGGGATCAAGAACTAGGGCGACATAGTAGGCGTCTTGACTATCCATGAGGTTATAGTACTTTTGGAACTTTTGAGACTGGCAGCTGCAGCTACAGATATCTCTCGGTGAAGGTTCGAGAATCCTTCCTCTCTAGACACAGCGTCATGCAACGGATCGTGCAATTCATAGTAAATGGGAATCGCCAAGGTAATTTGTGGTTCACGCCTAGAAACTGTGAGGGTGAACTCCTCAAATCTCGCTAAAAGCCCTCAATTTGTTGGAGGCGACCCCAATCCCCCAACGGTGAAAGGGGGGAAACAAGTCTATGTTTATTTCATTGCTTTATCTGCGGTTCTTCGTTAATGTGTCTTGCAGCATTCGGTGTGTTGAGTTCCAGCGCGTTTCCACGTCGTACTGGGTGGATTTATCTTCTAACCCATTGCTCTGGCAGATTATTTTCCACTGCTGTTTCCGCAGTGGGGTTCTTGCTTCTTGCGATTGAAAAGGCCATGATTCGAAGGCGAGCTAATGGTGACTGCAGCCCAATAACTTTATTCTCTTGCACGAGATCGCAAGCTACAGCCGATGAATGATCCCTGCTTTCAACACGGAAAGCACGAGCACGTCACCAACAATTAGATTGAGCACATGTATGTGCACTGCTGCGGATGTAGCTATCTGCTCCTTGGAAGCGTAGGGATTTTACATCAATGGCGGCTGCGTGGTTGAGATTGGGACACAACTCCGAAAGCAGGCCTTCATTATTTGTGGCATTGTCTGCGGTAATAGCAAGGGGCTTGTGTTCGATTCGGAGCTCCCCGGTAAGGGTCCAAATAATTACTGAAGTATTCTCTCCGCTACGGACGCCATGGATCCCAGTAGACTCAAGAACGCGCTCTTGGTACTAGAAATATGCCGTCAACCAATGACCGAAAATCCTAGCGTGGATTTCGAATTCTTGCTAGTCCAAGCAACTGACGAGAGATTGTTTGGCACGTTTGCTCTATCTCTTCGATCAACCGCTTTCGCCAAACGTCGTATTCGCAATCTACCCAATGAGCCGTTGTTATACGAGATGTAAAGGGAGCAAAATATCCGAGTCTTGGAAAGACCGTTGAACGCAGCCGATTCGATGGCATCAAACTTCATGTCATCTGTGATCGCCGACCGAACTAGGTTTTGGCCTAGCGCCTTCGCTCGCATCTCCTCTGCCCGCTTCTGGAAGAAGCCGGTAATGGATGGCTGTTTGATGCTGCTGCTGTCTTCCTCTGACGGTGAAGGCCGTGCTAGACTTTGCTGAGGCGTCACAACGATCTAAAAGTCGCGCGCCATGACGGTAGACTTCAACGCGAACGGCAACTAGGCCACGATAGGCCTTGGAGAGGCTCCAAGTCGTTTTCAGGAAGTGGGACATCATACATGTACATACACGGATATATATAGTTGCGGTAACCATCCATATCGTTTCAACAGTTGGATTCTAAACCACAACCCACTAGGCTGGGTACGGATGCGTACTCGGGTCTAGTGGTCAAATCAACTTCGACGAGGGGTCAGCATAAATGAATCACACACACACACACACACACATGCTGTATTGTAGAAATAAAGTCTGTCCAAACTTCAAACTCAGTACTGAAAGCGGGACTTCGTTCATGTGCATTTGGTTTCAAATACAACGTAAATAAACCGATCTCACCGCAATTAAATCAATGATACCGTATAGGGGTGAGAATTAGTTCACTGAAATCGTGACCGAACCTTCCGTAAATTAGGCATTGAAAAGTAGAACGTGAAAAGTGGTGTACAGCTTGGTTGAAGTACGGCAGGACTATCGGCTATCGCAAAACTCCTCTCCACCTAATGCGCAGGTCCGTGCATTTCCCAATACCTCCACACCACCCAAGTCTCCGACAGAAATTATTTCTACCTGCTAGGTCCACTTTCACTCCATTTCGAGCACCTCGGCTTACACCGGAGAACCCGAGCTTACTATCGTCTCCTCCTGCTCTCCCGTCTGCCTGCTTCCTTCGAATTTTTTCTATTGTACGGGTAGGTCATGGGAGCGCCCTCTGCTATGATTCAATAAATAATTGTAACCTTCGGCTTTTACGCGGTTATAGAATCTGTGGAATCCGGTCAGTGGATGATATGGATCTAACATACTCAACAATTTATTTAGAAAAGATTGTGCTTGCTTATAGTTCAAAGGCGCCCGTGCGACATTGTGTTCTTCCCAGGGGGCTAAGAACAGATGCAAAACGCTAGGCCATTATTTTCCGACGGATGACGCCACTGATCGCCTACCGGCCCCTATCTCGCCAAAATAGATTACCACTAAACTGATAGTATCGATAGGGATGTCGCTTTGCAATAATTTGATTCTTTCCTAGTATTCCGCTTCAGGGTAAAGGGGCAACGACAAGCCAACTATGTTCCTGTGCTGGGTCTTCATTATGTCATTGGTCAGCCGTAGCTTCTTTCTCTACCTTGGAATAGCGTTTGACTACTGTCGTAAGGATCGGCGACCATAGAAAGAAATCTTCAATTTATTTCGAGTATTAAGTTATGCTAAATTTCGTTGGGACAGGCAATTTAGTGAAGTCTTCCATGGAGCTAGAGGAATTTACCGAACGCTAGCAATAAAGCCATGGGTTCCCGTTGCCCTAACGGTGGATCAACATACGGAGAAAAAAGCCGGTCACCAATAATATAGGCTAGAGCAATCGTAGGTGCGATCTACGAACTTTATAGCTTATTATGATGTCGTCCGGTACAGATTAGTTCCTAGGCGGCACGTTTAGCCGGCCAATCCAGACGAGGGTCGTGCTCCCCGTTATTGTAGGTGAAATAGACGGCTAAAGGTAGCTATCGCCGATCTCTCGTTATAGAGCTGGTTATATCGGAACCTCACGAGCCCGACCCACGAGGCCGGGGAACTTTGTATACTTCTATAGATGTATATGTATTAGCCAAAGCGAATAACGGACTAGAGCTCGTCATAGAGGGTATAAGTACATTGTCCTAGTACAGCGAATGTAATATGCGCGACCGTGGCAGGTTAAAGCAGCCATAACCAATGAGCTTTAGAATTTCTTCCTGAGATTTATGACACATATAAAGTGCCGGAGGTACAAAAGTACATTAGTGGTAACATCCCATTCGTGCTTAAACCGACTCTAAGTGGAAACCGTACCGCGGAGAATGGGGAAATGCTTGTGGCTGATGCAAAGCTGCCTAAGCAGTGCCGTGGAACTTCATCTATCAGAGAAGCTCGGCATGTCTGAGATCAAGTGGCAAGACAATTTTTTGGCCTGACTGGCTATACCAGCACCCGCAACTGCAAGTCAGCATAGATCGTCTTCCCAATTGCCGATCGACGACGGACGGATGGACTTACTTTGGGTTTCTGTTTCTTTTTTGTCTATGGATCGGTCCAGGGCCTATGGCTCCACGGTGGGTCACTTGCTTACCGAGCTTTGTACACACCTGGGCATCTGCATGCTCGCTTGGCTAACTCTACTTTGTTTAGAGAAGCTCGACCATCATACCCGTGAACCCGTGGACCCCCGCACGAGTCATGTAACCGATCAGCGCTACGTAGGTATAGCCCCACGGACTTCACATATTGAAATTGAACGTATCGTACATTTTACTTACTGTGGCTTATTACGGAAGTAGCTCCTCTCCCGATGCTCCTATGAAAGTCAGACCGCCAATAATTGACCCTATATTCAATACAGCTCATGTTCCTGCTACTATTGTAGTAAATCTGATAGCTCGGGAAGAGATGTCGTTACGTCAGTCCTAATTGGACCTCTGGGCCCTACCTAGGCCTTTCGAAGAATAGTGGATGATCTTCAATCAATGAGCTATTTTGACTAGGGCTGTTTTGGCGTGGTATGTGGTGTATTCTATTGTATCGACGACACATCATGTCTTACATTCCATCCATCCCAGTATAAATTCACAGGCTATGACCATTATAAGCCATCCATGGCTTTCGGTGAGCAGACTAGTTTATACAATCAGGGATATAGACAACGTTGACTCCAATTGCGATGCACTATGAGACGCACCGCAGCCTCTATACATGAGTCTCGAGGTCTCCTTGAGCCGCGTTAGACCGAAGATGAGATCATGGACATAGATTTAAATGTTTTAGGCAATACCAACTGTTTCAATTGACATATTCCTAGGCCCAGCCAATGGGTTCCAACGGAAAGACATGTATTAGCCGAACAATATCAGTTTCAATGCAGACCCGGTCGGGCCGACCACCTATCACGCCTGACTATCAGAGATTGACAGTTCCGCACACCTCCTTCGCGGCTAAAGTACCTTTGTATGTTATACTCCGTACAATGTACACACTAGTATGACGTCGGAGACTAGATATATAGAACTGTGATATTGATCCATTTGAGGTCTGGAACAATAGACCAGACGTCGCATATATAAAATGCTCGTGATATAACCCTAAATGGCATTGATTTGCTGCTAAACCAAACAACAATATGGAAGCGTCATTTAGAAGTGCATTACCTAACGAGTACGGGAAATATTTCCAAGGTTCCCTCCCAAGTACTCCGTGGGCATGAGTCGTGTTCGGAAAACTCGCAGGCGATGTATAACTAAATGTATGCACGTGTCTGGCAATAAACCACAGTACGTGTTATATATGTGTGCTAGGAATGGGGACCATAGATCATATAGTATGTCGACACAATGCTAAATAAGAAATGTTCCTAGACTGAACGGAAGGAACAAGACATATATATCGTGTAGTTATACTATGGCAAACTATATCATCTATATGTGTTTACTCATGGATATTCTACTACCCAATAAGTAAGCGTAATGGATCGTGAAATAAACTCTGTACCGTAGATCGACGGGTTTCTCCATACCTGAACACCTTCCATAGCTCGGTAATCTTTCCCACCACAATATATTCTTCCTTACTGATCACTTTATTTAGAGCAAATATGACGCCAATTTGGAGAATTTTTGAATTATTGTATTGCAGATTTCATTAGGGGCTATTTGGAGGAAAAGGGAAAAAGAAAAGCAAAAAAGGAGAAAAAAAAAAAAAAAGAAAAGAGGGGGGGGAGGCGGGGGGGAAGTTTTTCTTACCGAAAGTGGTCCCCCTGTTCTTATTGGGTCCCAGGTGGGACAGCTTTCCTCCTCCCAAGATCACAACTCAGACGAAAATCTTCCGAGCATATCCAATGGCCTCCCTTTTTTGGTGGAAGTCACTGTGGCTCAGTGGGTGACGCCCTGTGGGATCTTTAGTACATCATTCATTGGAAAGTCGTCGACCGTACCATTCTCCTCTCCCTTCAAACATCGTCATATCGCTTCCTTCTGCCCCTCGTCTTTCAAATTATACCCTCCAAGAAAACATTATCCATTACTATTCTCTGCAATATGCTTGGGACTTCTTTATCTACCGTCACCTTTCTCTGATCGAGTCCGAGCTTCCATCATTCCTTCGAAAAACGATAACCCAGTAGGACGTTTCACTTGATATAAGGTTTCGCACAATCCCAAGCTATCGAACACTCCTCACGATATTCGGACACTCCCCAATCTCCATACTCCACGCTTGACACCGAAGACCAGACAGAGCACATCCAAGCGTACTAGTAGTGGGCCGTGGCCATATTCTATTTCTTTCCTTCCCCCGGCTCAAGCGAAGCATTGAAAATAAATAATGTTCAACAACCGGTTAGTTTTTACGCGTAAGTTGTCGATAATATATGGTTTCATTTCTAACATTATATTCTTTCTGTGTAGGAGAAAGTCTCAAAAGCCGGATACTAAGTTTATCAGTCGGTTTCGGCAAGTATTCTCAGACATTGTCCCTCGGCGAGATAGCCAGAGCTCGCGTAATATGAGGGCAGGCGAGCCTTTGATAGCGCCAAGGTATATAATATCATATGTTCTTACCAGACAATAGGTGTAAGAATAGAACTGACCCAATTTTTGCTCATAGTATGGCCGAGAATAACGATGTGAAAATGGAGAATCATCATGTCAAGTTACCCATCACTAACAACGACCGCACTCCCGGAAATATGCACGAACTAGGCCTAACGCACTCATGGATGGAATCCGCTTTAGATCCCATGATGCCGCCTGCTAACTAGTATACAAGCTTTTATGTCCCCACTTCGTCTAGAATGGGTGCAATGTTCTATAATCACGCTGGGGATTTGCATAGTCCGATAGGGATACACTTGACCCCGTTGTCGGGAAGGCTAGCTATACATAATAGCCATAGCGTTAGCTTTAAGCCGTTCCACGCGGGGTTCACGAATCTAATAAACGATATAAACACTTAGCAGCCGTTATATACGCCAAGCGTATTCATACACCGCGACTCCGGATATAGCGCTATAGAAGATACCCTCGATGAATTTTTAAATGATATATATATCGAAACAGTATCTAATTTGGCTACCTCGACGGAATTTTCGGCTTAAATAGCTGGTGACATGTCTTATGCTAATGGCGAGAAGTGAGTTAAATCTAAATAGTAAATTTCTGTTTAACGCTAACCGCGTTCGGTCGTATCTAGATTCCGCTTTAATGTTTCTTTACGAGCACCGACCGCCATAGTAAAGAATATAAGTGAAATTCCCGTGACTTATCTCAATAAGGCCCAACCATACAATCTCTCAGTTATCGACACGAGCCCACCAATCGGTAACCACGAACCGCTTCGGTATAGAACATTTATACGCGTTTCCTTCGAAGAGCGAGAACTACGAATAAAACCGTTAGCATATTAGCAACTATAGAAGGAAGGCCGCGGTACCGTAGAAGCCTATCAACGGGATAGAAAACTATTAGCTATAGAATACGTGGATTTATTATAAGGTGGTAGCGACGCATATAGGAACCGATAGGTGTAAGTCGAGAGTATGTTAGTCGACGGCTTCTGCGTCACTTAGACTGCTAATCCGACGACTAGCGCGTCGGGTTATAACATTCCCGTACGGTTTAATTTCCTTTCCACGGATTTCAGTCACTCAAAAGGTGTAAAGGGAATTGCTATCAGACTATGCGCTAAAACCGAGCTTTTATCCCCAGGCGAGGAGGTAGGTGTATCGCGCGATACGGAGCTGTCTTACTATAAAGTAAAGCTTTTCTGGGATCATAGTGCTAAGCGGAAGCTATCTAATAACGTTACGCACGTCAATAAGAACGTAGGTAAACTTAAGCAACAAATTTCCTAGGCAGAAGTGGGTGGGTTTACGAAGCGCAAACGGGGAAATAATGCTTCTACCGTAAAGAGATCCGACATATCTTTAGGTAATAAACGAATCTAGTCGTTAGACTCGGAAGACGTGCCTCTAGAGAAAGTCTCGTTAGAGGATGATCTCTAAGTTAAGTTAGCTACAATGCAAGAAATGCTTTCATCTACTCGCTTAGTGAGTATCTTCGGTTTACGCGGTGATAAATTCGACGATCCCGACCTATATCCCATTCAGTTATTTAGTGATAGAGATTCCCCCCAGTATATAAATCTGAGCCGTTCAAACACGCGTGAATTAGAGACAATTATGCCCTCACCTACCGACACTAATGCCCCTTCTTCTACTCAATCACTTAGACTAGGAAATCGCCCGACCACCATCTAGGGAGTTCCTACTAGTGACTAGGTCCCAAGGAGTTTTATAGAGGCCGCTAGTGTAGACTTAACATATCGACCTCTAGCTAAATGCCCTTATAAGCCTAGTGAGTTTAGGAGCGCAACCCGATCATTAATATCCTTGCTAATTATCTTCGCAGTCGTATACTTCTATATCCGGATCGCTAGAAATGCGAAGCGGTCAGAAGACTTCTACCGCGCAATCTATTTAACGGAACGCATAGTTTAAGAACTTACGAGGCAAATTACCGAGAAATGTCAAATCGATCCTATCCGTATCTCAAATATCATACATGCCCACGAGAAAGGCATGCGAGTTATAGTCGATAACGATATTGTCCGCCAGCTCCCAGAGGGTCAAGATATAATCCTCGACATTTCCGAAACACCAAATCCGAATGGCCATACTCCTAGCATATCCAGATCTCCTATAGAGATAATATTAATTTACTAAAACTGCACCGCCTACACCTCAAGGCCATGCCCCGCCTCTCATATTCGAACACAATACGAAAGTAAAGTCTTTTCTACTCGCCTCGTCTCACCTTACTAGCCAGTGGTCTCCCCACACTGGTTTGCAGCACACGAAATTTCCATCTTGCACCAGTTGTATTGTCTTGTCTTTTCATGTTCTGGTATTTCCTTTTTCTAGGGGCGGCATTCACTGTTTTTTTAAGGGGCGTTGAACAAGGGATTATAAACGTGTCTCCGAGCAACGATACCCTGTTATATTATCTTTTGATTTTCAGATCTCTTTGTTCAAACTTAGCGTTGCCTACCATTGCGACGGTATATGAGCCGATGAGCCTACGGAACTATTGATATATTATGTTTTATATGGTTATTATCTCGATCTGTTGAGGGACGAGCATACAACGTTGATACCTTGTTCTATTATATTCCAGCTATATCAACGCCGTTTTTTCGTTTTCCTTCTTCCCTTCTTTCCTTTTTTATTTTTTTTTCTCTTGGTTGGGCGCTGATTTTCACTAGCCTTGAGTGCTCGACTTTTCCTGCGACCTCTGTCCGCGTCTATGCCTGTGTGTCTACATTCGAATTTGGGTCGTTTGATATAGATAGTTACCTGAGGACGGGACTACGGGTCAGCCACTCTGATGCAAGTGCAGAATACGAGGATCGTGCTACCTCAACTTGCATGTAGAAAGTCGTACTTTATCCTCCCTTGAACATAGGCTATCTCTTTAAGACTCGATTGATAATCCAATCAACGGCACTAATAAAGCCGCCAACAGCCATCCAACCCTTGGCACCTTTAAAAGACCCTTAAGAACAATCATGCGTCTGACCATAATTCTTGGCATCTGGAGCTCGCCACGTATGCGGGTACCTTGGAGATTAGTCAGCCGTTACCTTTCAGCGGATCACTCTAATGCAGTTAGGCCAATTACTTTTGAGTTAACAATATCTTGTACAGTGGCGTTGCATGAGTATATGCACCCCAGTACCTCCACCATTGACCGTCTTTTCGTACCGCCTGCCTATTACAAATAGTATAACCCCCTGGGTACTAGGCGATGAAACTGAATTTGGAGAACCTACAAGTCTGCTTGCCGTACGATCCTGGTAATGTCGACTATAATTATTGCAGCCGGCGGTTTCGGCGGCTTACCATATGGGTACTTCATAGTGACCTCACTATATCGATGCGGAAGCGCGGAGATGTGCGTCCCTCATAATTTGGCCGACCCCTCGAACTCTTATTCAGGAAACAGTAGCAATTATATTAAACACATTATTGGGTTCACCCACTAAAACTGGAGAGTACCAGCTTGATACACTCCTGGGCCCGGACACACCGTAACACGTAAACTGAGGAATGTGGGCATATTTGTATTATATTCTTCCAGATTGGCGGTAATATTGCCGATCACCTTCGCTACAATACGCCGGCTTTCTAGGCCTTGAAGTGGGAATCGATGGTGGGAATTCATTGTAACTCTCAACGGTGGCATATCTGAGCGCGGCGAGAGAAGCTAGATAGGGGTCTCTCGTGCTTTTGATAGCATCGAGGGGTTTTACTATCAAATAACAGTTAACGATTGTCTCAAGCGCCGAGCTACCTTGGTCCGAAACTGACTCCAGCAGCATTAATAAAGGTATAGGAGTTCGAGAATATGATTGGACGATTGCCGCTGAGGAAGAATTTCGTGGTATTACCTTGCTCCTCATAAGCAACGCGAGCAGCGTCACGACCGGGAGTGCAATAATAGCCGACGGTGGGCATACGGCATGGGAAAGGCTTCAGTATCGGAAGGCCTACAAAGTCTTCTGCCAGGGCAGTTAGATCATCGATGTCATTGTCAAAGGGCATCCGAGAACTACACCTTTCTGTTTCTGCTCTTGTTAACCGATCTATTCATGCTGCGGCGTGAATCGAGATAACTGCAAAGTGAATAATTCTCTATGAATGCTACCATAATTTTCTAGAGACAACTCAGTATGAGCGTGATATATCTGTGGCGTAAACTGCTATACAGATTTAGATGGCTCTGCTAGAATCCCCGTCAGCCCACCAATCACAGTTCAGTGCATTTGTACTCTGATACGTATACAAGTATATCGTGACGGTCTAATCTTCACTAACCTGTCTTGGTCATACAATATCTGGTTCCAATTGTAGAAAATTTAATGTTACTGAACTTGGCAGTAAGATAATGTAGTCAGTGTGTACTTGCTGTATCTAGATGCATTAGAAGTATGGGTGACTGAAACAGGTTCTTTAGACAAGCTATATGTCGCCTAACGAGGCCTTCGTCAGTGCCGATTACTTCTTCCGAAACCTGTTTGTTCATACAGTAACAGCAATAGCAAAGACGTCAACAGCCAGCTTAGAGCGAGTAATGTAAGAGGGTGGTGGATCCAGGATTACGTCATACTAGGCGGCGTGGATGGCCATGATGACTTATGACAAATTCTCCCTCCGTAACAGGATGAAAGAACTATGTTTGACAGCCCATGTAGATAACTTCATCAATAGTTGAGGATTGGCTGAATAGTGAACCGTTGTGCGTATCTCTTCAAGGAAGAAGAGTAAGCGAAGGCTTGTACAAGCCTTCAAGACAAGAACTCCCCCACCTGCAGATTTCACCATGAAGCCCGCCAAGCCCGCCTCTGCGACGATGAACGAGCAGACCTTCGTGCCCGCTACCATGCGTGCAGTCTACTATGATCAGATCCGGACTGGTGATGAAGTTTTGGCCGGGGCAAATTATACCAAGAAATATCGTGAAATTAACGCCGGCCTAGCTATAGGAGCATTTTTGGATGGGATTCTCCAACGCCGCGGCCGTCAGCACATCAATATATCCTCAAGATTCAAGCAGCCACATAGGGTCATATGAGAGTGCCGCCAACCAGAGTTGTTAACCCCAAGTATGCACCAACGCACATTCCGCTACACAGTGTATATGGAACTGTGATCAGCACACCGACAGAGGATCACACAATACCTGGAGGGCCGAAGTTCAAGATCGGAGATGTAGTTCTCGGGATGTTAAGTTATACGCGTGACGGAGGGGCGGCCGACTACGCGCTTGCGACCGAAGACGAAGCGCGTTAAAACCAATGAATATTAGTGCCGCAGAGGCAGCTTCAGTGGTCACGCCAGCCCTGGTAGCTTGGCAGGCGCTTTTCCGGTATTGTGGGACTGGTGTTCCTGCGAGAAGCAGTGAAATTCCGACCAATTCCGAGCCGATGCGTGTGCTGGTTAACAACGTAGACGACAGTAACATCGGGCGAATTGCTATCCGGCTTCTAGGGGCGAAAAATGCGTGTCTCCAGGGAGTCGGAAGTAGACTTCCGCAAAGCTCGAAAAGCCCGAAACCCGACCCGACCCGGCCCTCAAAAGGGTCGGGTTTCGAGCCTAAGGTCAAAGCCCATAGCGAGTTTCGGGCTTTAGGCTTAGGCCCACAGCTCGAAGGGGGGGGGGCCCCCCGAGCCCCCCCTACGACTAAATAGTGCAAACATGCCAATTTCTCGTGACTGCACAAATAATGTAGGAATTCCTAGTAATTTTGAGTATTTCGATTATATCGTTCACTTTAAATTCTATAAATCGTTGATTCGTTCACGTATATATCAATATATTATGATTAAATCTAGTGTAAACTAATAAGACTGATATATATCATCCTCTATATGCTTCCTTTTCCTCCCTAACATACGTGGCTAAGTACTATAAATTGGTAATAGAGGATCGCTAGTATTATCATCACTAGTATTATCATTATTAATATCAATCAAACCCCCCGAGCTCTTAGGCTATTCTTCTATATCACTAATCTGTTTAAATTCAATATCATTAAGCTTCTCGTCCTTTTCCTCTCTTAATACTTCGATCTTATTTAAAGAGAAGAATCGTTTAAGCTCTTTTACCTTATATAATTTAAGGTCAAATCTTAAAGAATAAAGGAATAGTATCAACTCTTTAATAGTCTCAGACTTTATACGACCGCGGCGATAATAGTAAATATCGCGAGTAGTGTTAAATAATCGTTCCACACCTACACTAGTTGCTAGAATTATAAGAATATCCCGCGTAAGCGAAGCAATCGTAGGAAAGCGACCGTGGTTCTCTCGCTAAAAGGGTAGCGGCTTAGAATTAATAATATCTATATAGAATTAGTAACGAATATTCGTCGAAATAAGATTAGAAGAAGAGTATAACTTACCACCATTAAGATACTAGGTTATCTCGTCACTAACCGGCTTCGCTTTAGGTTTCTTTGGGCGAAGTAGATTATAAAGAGCTATACTTAGCCTTAATCTAGGAGAGGAGACTAGTAGGCCTTGACTAGTAGTATAACGCTCTTAGTAAGGTAAGAGATTATCTTAGAATAAGGCTCGATATTTATCACGCTATTCCTTCGTCTAATTATCGGAGAGAAAGAATTGGAACCTGTTATCTAGCGCTAGTATAGTACTAATCGTATAAAGGTGATCACAATCATAATCTGTCTACAAATAGTACTTATCAAGCTTCAATCGGCTAGCCTTAAAGGAGGAAAGCATCTATTGTTTCTATAGGACACGCTTTCGTTAAAGCTGCTTAATAGACTTCTTAAGGTGCTTAAATAATATGTTATAGATCTAGAATACTAGATATATAGTTATATCTCGAGTCTTTAAAAGCGTAAGAGTGTATTTATAGAATGGCTTTATAAGACAAAGAAGGTAATCGATCTAACGCTATTCGTCGTTATTAAATGCTATCTCCTCGCAATTATAGTCTATACAGAATATACTAAGGAAATCACGGAGCCTCTTTGCCCGGCGAAGTATAAGAAACGTTAAGTTCCACCTAGTCTTTATATCCTAAAGTGGTATAAGTGCCTACTCTAAGGGCTAAAGACTAACAAAAGCTTCGCGACGTTAGGGACTAGCCCGGATATAAATAGTAAGATACCGTACCTTATTTAAAGTATAAGATATACTACGATTTTTGCTTTAGGCATTTACTTTCGCGAGTATTGATTGGCGATCAGACCATTTAGTCTTAGTTATATCATTCTAAGGGACTACTTTTAAGCGATTAAGAAGTTAGTTTAGACTTAATTGGATAATATATATAAGATAGGGTATTCGGATAATATAAATATCGCTCGACAATACCTATTATAGCGAGTTAATAAGGGTTTTGTTATTCGATATATTATCTATAGTTAACCTAAATACACGATCCTAGATGTTATGATTAGTAAGTATCTCTAAAAGGACACCACTTAGATTAGCACTAGTGTAAGTACCTTCGAGGGGTTTAAACCTAAGAAGCACCTCCCGGTAGGACCAATTAATATTAATAAAATAGCTAGTGATAGCTATAAATGCTTGTCCGAATAGTGAAGTCTAGTAATCTAATACAATTGAAATTTTTATATCTACTAGAAGTAGTTTAAGTGTAGAGTGTTAACGTTCTTTTACACGAGTAGATAGTCGACGCCGAACTATATTAGCAGAGGGGATAGATAGGAGGTTTAGGGCCGAGTGTGCTTATAATATTATCCGTCGAAACGTTAGATATTCGATAAGGTGAAAGGGAAGTCGATTGATTGTGATAAACTATAATAGATTGTCCTCCTAAGCTGCCTTAGAGAATAGCTCTCGGATGGTATTTTCCTATTTTAATTATATTAGTGGTACGGACCGTACTAGAGGGGCATCTATACTATTGACTAAATAAACTTATCGAGTCGCCCTCGTTACTAATCTCCACTCACAGCCCTTTTATAGGTAGAAGTCCGAAGATACCTAGTTATAGTAGTTATACTATAACGCGTATCCTTCCCGTTCGCATCTTTTTTAGCTATATAAGGATACTTAAGGATTGTAGAGTAATGCTTATATATAACCTTTGGGCTACTATCGCTACTATAGGCTACCTAGGTAAAGTGCTCCTAGATATATAAAAGATGATTTAAGTGCTATACGACCTTACCCTTTGATCTATAATCAGTTTATAACTACCACTCTACCTATTCTTAGTGATTCATTCTATCATATAAGAAGTATAACCTTTTCCGATTAGGTCCGACACGTTTAAATCGTTTAAGCTAGGGGAGTAAGGGAGGGTCGTCTAGTCGAAGAAAAGCCGGTATAGAGACATCAAAAGTCTGTTAGCTTATCGATAGCGTAGCTAGGTAATTAGAGGGTATAAGATAGGATAAGTTATTATAGTCACCTCCGAATTAGGATAATATAAACTCGGACTGCTGACTTTAGGACATCGTAGTGTTAATAAAACCTATAACTATAAGGGCTTTTAAGAATCTATAAAGGAGTGTTGATACGTTATAAGAAGCTCGACCACCTAGAAGTGTTACTTAACTAGTTAAATCAATAATCGATAGATCAAAATAGAGGGTGATAATAGTAATAGATGATTAGTTAAATTATCTACAATAAGTGGGACCGGCTCGAAGAAAGCCTATAAAGCTCGAAGAAAGCCTATAAAGCTCGAAAAAAGCCCACAAAGCTCGAAAAAAGCCTATAAAGCTCGAAAAAGAGCCTATAAAGCTCGAGAAAAGCTCGTAAAGCCCACTAATAACCCGTAAAAAGCCCATTCCCGGCCTATTCCTAGCTCGTTAGAAGTTAATTTTCCTTAAATATTTTAACTGATTAGCTATAAGAAATTGTTAAATATAGGTAGCTCATCTAGAACCATTAGGACTAGCAATCTAAAATATTCCTAGAAATCATAAAGGTATAGACTTTCTTTTTATATAAAATTCGAATAAGTCAAGCCACTTATAATTAATATTAATCTAGGATTGATACTCGACTAGGAAGATATACATGGTTCCTAGTACAGAATATATATCTTAGTAGGTATTAACTTATAAGCGTAGAAAATTTCCAACAAATTGATCTATATAGTTATAAAGCTTAGTTATTATACTAATATATCAAAGATAAACATCTATTCACTTGAATTTCCAAATATTTCACCTTCCTAATTATGATAATAGAGTAGAATTCTATATTTAAACCAAAACATAGGTAAAAGACGGTCATTTATTTGGGTGATTTAGCCATTTTATGAATGCCAAGACCATGGTTTATGCAATTCCGAGCCCAGGGGGGGGGGCCCGACGAGCCCCCCCCTTCGAGCCGGGGTCCGGGTCGAGCCCAAAAAGTTCGACCCCCAGCTCGTTGAGGGTCGGGTTTCGAGCCCGGACCTTGGGCCCAAAGTTGGGCTTTGCGGAAGTCTAGTCGGAAGCGTTGATGGATGAATCAGGTGTGGACGAGGTACTCCGGGAGAACAGCACTTGGCCGGATCCTGCCTGCAGTAGCGTCCTCTGGAATCGTCCATCGTCTGGCATTCGCCGAGAGCAACGGAACCACACCGAGTTCCTTTGAGTCTTCAGAGAGTTTTGAAAAGTACCGGGGTCGGGTTCTCTTGCTCCATACATAGCTAATCTATACTGTCTTCGCGCTCACCGTCCCGACGGGCGCAGAGGGCCTCGATAAACTACCGAGTAGCATGACGATCAGTTCAATTTCGTGGAAAAGACCAGATACGTCCGCGGGTACTGCTCCCCATTGTACATGTTACTAGTGGATTGCCGTATACTGGGACTTTCATTGGGAACTTCCATGGAACTTCTACATCAGTGGAATGCCAAGCCTGAAATATCCCTGTTTTGGCGTCTTTCGGTTGAGCATTTAGACCAAAACAGACCATCGCCAAGATTGACGCAGAGTTTGACCTCACAGAAAGTTACACTCCTACCTTGTCTTGCCCCCTCCCTCTCTATCTTCCCTTTATTTTAAGAAAGAGAATACCGAAAATAAAGGCTAATGGGTTCTTGAATGGGGCAATGGCTGTAGGTCCTCTGGGAAATACGAGTTTGATCCCTAGGAGCGACCAAGAGCGTGTCTGGGACCCATGCTATGGACCCTGGGGCTGGATATGAACCCAGGAACGTGTGGGTCTCCGTCGCGCCTGAAGTTTCTTAAAGCGCATTAATGTAACGGTTGAAAATAGCAAAGGACCTAAAATTTTGGCATGGTATTCTTTAGCTATTTTTAATTCGACGAGCATTAAATTTACCAGTATACAATGTTAGTTCTGTCATATTTATTTATGAGGCTAAAATTAAATCCAGGGTAGTCTTCGGCATGGCGAGGAGAAGGCCGGAAGTGGCCTTAACGTCATCCAGCGCTGTGGTGTAGTAAAGGCTGAGCCGGTAAAGGGGTGTAGCCGGAACTGCCTGACAGAAATCAGTTGTATGGTGAACGTACTGGTAAATTCACGATGGTAAAGTTTCCTTACTAAATACAACAATGGTCTGAATTTAACAATCTGGTCAGACGCAATTAGTAAGCAAAATGCATAGTGAAAGTGTCACTGTTTACAGGGTAAAAAAACAGTATAGCTTGGCAATATAGTCTAGTTTTAGTGCGTAAGAAATCCAGTTACCAATTCGACTGTGTTTAATAAAACATTTCGGAAATAGACAAAACCGGTTCGGAACTAAGATGAGTTAGTCATTGGAAAGGGACTTGATTGTCATCTTCCACTAACCTACAACAGATAGCAGCAAATGAATTATTTTTGAAACCTGGAAATGAGCCGATGGTACCCCTGGAGTTATATCTTGTAGAACCGGACTCCGAGCGAAAGATTTTATTGCGTCATGATAACGTTACATATTGTAACTAAAAAGACGAAAACGTTGATGCCGTCAGAGAGAAGCTAAAAATACAGTGAAAGAAAACACCGGTGGGGATAATCGGTGGCCGCAAAATCTAGTGAAAATGGAAATAAAGAGAGGAAGTGGAGCTTTTACTTGAATCTTGTTCCTGGGAGCAAGAAAATCTAGGAAACCTCCGCATTCTGCTCGGTACGGTACACCTAACGCTCGGATCCCCATCTATCCAATGACAAAGATCCACTTACGTTCATCGTGTGCCTAAACACCCGGCTTCCTGGTTGGAACAAATCAAATCTAGGAAAGAAGTCGAACTAGGCTACTAGATGCGGATCTGCTTGACGTCTGATATCCCCCGCTCCCAGATTACTACGGCTGAGGGATTCCGAGCCCTAATTTTAAATGCAGTCCGGTTTGCTTCTGTTCACACGTACATCTCGCAAGCCCAGCAGATTTGACTACTTTCGGAGTCCTGATCTAATCGTTATCTTGCATTTCAAACTTTATGTGAACAAAGACACCACTACAACACTTCAGCAACGCAACATCCCAACCCCGCTACCTACCATGAGTTACAAAACCAACTATGAACTCTACGTGAGTAACATCCATGCTTTGCTTTGTCAATCAAAATAACTTATGTTTTCCAGTCTCGAGGAAGCATCGACAGCAGACAATCACCAAATCCGCCAGATGAGCTTATCTCACCATTAGCAACTCTCTACCCACATGTCGCGGCCCTGCAGCCACAGCACAATCCCAGCAACTGCACCTTCACCGGTTACCGTGACACTGGATATTGGGCTGCAGCCTACACTACACAGCCTATTGATGATTCCTCGTCCATGCGTCGCATCAATGGTAAGTTTAATCATTCTTTCTTCTCCGTTCGCTTTAGTTCTAACATCGCCCTAGATAGTCGACCATGTCGATTTGTTTCTAGACTCCGCCGACTCCTCAGCCGAGACGATTTACGATATCGTCGAGGATCTCGGGCTACCGCACGAACTGCATGAACTCTATCTCTCTCTTCCATCCTGCTTCCTTCGTGGTTTACTTGAACATACAAGCGACTAGCGATTCACTTCTCAACATCTTATTGTCCTCTTATGAGGCTATTTTTGCTCGACCTTCAGCACTAACGCCCTAGCATACTCGACTTCGCATCCTTTTTTCTTTTGTTTGATCGTGATTCTCAGCCTTACAGGCGTATCCTTTTCCCTCTGGACTTTTGGGCAAGCGACATTACAGTGAGGAGTTTTTCGGCACATATCGGCAAGGATGGGTTGGGGGCTACGTCTTTTCGATTCTTGTTTATTTGGCAGCATATATTTTGTCTCAATGTATCTAAAGGCAGATTTGCCAAACAGGTGTCAACAAAGGGCCAATGACAGTCCATCTTTTACCAAGAATATCCATTTCTTACTCCCTATGAGAAAATCCCTAAAGGTGTACGGAGTTTACTCATATAATTCTAAATAATATTGTCGAGAGTTGTTTGTTGAAAACGCACCGTTTTGCAAGTCCGCACCCATTCTCCACCATCAGGAAATTACCAGTTAATCACTAGGTTTCCTATGACCGACAACGGGCCAAAAATGGAGAGATGGAAGCTATCAAACGAGCCAGAGTCTGCGGCAGCTCCTTTGTAATGGCGGCCGCTCATGTTTCGCTCATGAGTCAACGAGCGCACCGGATCAGACATGGTATGGTTATAATAATAAATGGTAGGCTCATAAAGTGGCGAACTTGCCAGTGATTATTGCGGTGCACAGAGTTCCACTTAGATAGCCATGTAATGATCGCTCGCGACTTCTATGCGACCAGCATCTAGTTGACGCTGCAACGACCATTTTGGCCAGATGAAGAGAGAGAATCCGGTGGGCTCGGTTATGGTTATTTTTATGCTATGGCTTGGAAGTTCGCTTTTCAGCACGGCGAGTCGCTCTCTCACAATTCTCGGACGAATACTGGCACAGCGGGTTTGGGCCTCGGCGTTCTAGAATTACCTGTCTTACCAATACTACAGTTTAATATAGTCTACAACTGATGCCATAATGAGTCACTTGGATTAATATGCTGACATTTAGACTCAAAGTGACAGCCAAACTGCCGAGTTATTAGGACCAGCAGCCATGAGCCGATTAACGGAATAGCACAAATATTTCGATACTTGTAGAGCACGGAGCCATTGCACCATTACGAAGGAAGCGGGTTGAATAATGTAAGGAGTGGCTGATTTTGATATTCGAGGCAATTTGACTTGCGAAATTGCTATTTCTTCATTGCTATCCCCGATTGGCCTCGCACGCGCTGTCTAATTTCTCTAATATATTGCATTAATTGGAGATCAAGATGCAGCTGGTTTTGCATATTTCTTTCTGCTTGCTGAGCGTAGTGACATCGCACAGGAAACCGTTCAAATCCTTCGCACCTGAAAGTCCCTTAGTCATATACTGATAGATTTGGAGCTCAACAGGTTCTCAAATACCGATTAACGGTTGCATAACACTATGATTGCTCCTTAAGTTTAAATGACCGGTTACGCTATCAAAATATAGCCGACAAGATAAAAAGAACGGGGTGCGTCTTAGTCATACAGCCGCTCCTCGTCTGTAGCAGCACACTTCCGGCACTTCTCTTCTAGCTGTGTTGGTGGTGAATCAAAATCGGGCATAGCGTCTATTTCCATCTCTTTCCTCACGATGATCTCTTCGTACCTGCTCTATAGTAATTGGGTGGCGAGATGCATAGTGGCCCACTCCCTAGGGGAAATGGTGTCGCAGATCAAGATGCGGTCGGATATCGTTTGTAGGTATTGAATTGTATCATTGACTATTTTCCTACTAATTTTGATAAGGCATAGGGGTCTCTTTTGATACGCTAGTTGTGGGTGGCCCGGTATTTGAGAGGTGGAGTATGAATGCCGGCGTCGCTTTCGTGGGAGGGTTAGGGATTCGGCTACTCTCTTTTCCACGTTCAGAGGGGGCAGGTCTTGGTTTTCAGCCCTTATAACGCTTGGAGACAACGTAGAGGCCCTTAAGCTACCAAGAGAGGTACCAACGGAAGTAACTGCCTCTATAGCTATAGGGCTAGTGGACTGGCCAACAGGCGTTTGTAAAACCTGGCTTGTGTGGCTGCGATTCCCGTGGATGAATAGGCCAACGACCCGACGGAAGTTATTAGCTGATTCATTGCCTTTATAAAATAGATTTGTCAGCCGATAGATTCCTTAAGAAGGGGATCTAAAATAACGATACTAGTTTTGCCTATACGTCCATTGTGACCTTCTGTGTCTGGGGTATTGGACTTCTTTAGAACCTATCATAGGTTGTGATCTATGATTGGTTGGCTTCGTTAGTGATGGTGTTATACTGGCAAGTTATTGGAGTAAAAGATAGATAAGAAAGCATCAACCGTGAGGACAATTACGACCTTTTAAATGTTTAGGGCTGAAGCGGTCATGCCCACCATCCATAGTCAAGATTTTGCGGGTTATTGTTATCGCCGCCGGCTCCTAGGACGACTATAGATATCAGTATATAGTGTTAGTATATGGCTATAATAGTGGTGCGTACACGCACGATCGAATCAAGGATATTTTAATCCAGTTGCTGTATATATATGATACTTGAGCCTCCAATTGATTTGGGGCATATTCCTAGGAGGAATATAGCTACCAAATCATTATTGCTCATAGGACGTATAGAAGGGAGCCCCATTTCTCACGACTTGGGGGTTGTTTAGAGGGCGATGGTTCAGCCGCGCCGCGCTACCACGATAAAGATCCAACTAGCCGAGGATCTGTTTTATACTTCTAGGAGCTCTAGAGACTTTAACTTCTTTGGTCATAATTCGTTAGTACTGTGCCGATATAATAGTATTTTTTGAGTGTTCTCATTCCAGCACCTCTGGCGATATACGGGTGGTGAATGATATCAGAAAGTTAAGTCAACGTTCATATCAACGTTAAACATAAAACACCGTTAAACACCAGGAGTATGTGAGTTTTCCGCCTATAGAAGATATCCATCTAAGCCATATTGTTTCTTTGCCAATACTAGGACTTGATTAAGTTTCCCACTCGAAGCTCGTTTCCTAATCGGCCGCGTTGGTTCACCTAATAGCGACGGTTTGCTATGGCTTAGAGACGCATCCTACACTAGCTGTTAAACACAAGCTCAACAAAAGAGATAGAAAAGAGATGTCTACATCTTTCTGGGGACTGTTAGGTAGGTTTGCAATCAATAGCAAACCGCAGTTTCCTCGAGTACAGCAGAGTGATATATCGCAAACAGACCAAGGCAATCTACGTCGGTATCAGACGTTCAAATTTGAAAGATGTCACGCGTAAACACGACACATATTAAGGAGGTTAATAATATAGTATCAGGAAAGTAAATCCAAGGAACAAACGGGTGATTTCCCGGGACCCGTACTAAGAGATCAGACACTTCTATAGGGGCCATCTGCCTTACGCATAGGAGTAGTGCTTCAACTTAGAACATTTTTATCTAGTCAAAGCCTATTTTGGCTGGCACTAAGGCACCAGGTAATCAAAACGCATGTGGCGCAGATCAGTATCAGCTGGGTCATTCTTTGGAAAGGGAGACTTGCGTGAAGATCACATATAAGTTTTACAGTACCTGGGGATAATGACCTTCTTTATCTTTATACCTCCCGCTCTTTACTTTTTTTTCCCTTAAGCAGCACCTGCCTCAATTCTTTACACTCAATAAGCCTGTTCTTGCGGGCACAACATCTCTCCGGGCATTGCCACCGCCATGATTAGAATACGCCTCGTATGGCTTTCCTTACTATCACCTAGCTGGCCCGTGCCAGTCTCAGTTCGTCCACTGTACACTTAGCGGTCGTCCTACGAGACCGTACAAAATCCGACCTCGTGACACTGAGCGGCTCTATTTTAGACCTAACGTTTTAAAACCTCATAGACGACGTCGTCGACGGCATAGTGATTGCGGCCCTAGTTTCAGCCCTATTTTCCATCTTCGAGTTAATCCTCGTGGTCTATCCGAAGTGGCTACAAGAGAAATTCACCGCTCGGTTTTACTACGGTTGCATTTAAATCGTCGTGAGCATGATCGTGCTCTCCTTAGGGGCTTGGATTGCCGCGTTCACGTATTTCAGGCATCCTTTAAGCTCCTTGACATAGACCACATCCCATATTACAAGATTATATATTATGGATCCGTTAGCCAGGCCGCTTTCGGATCTCTAGTGATCATTATGTCCCTCGTGCGCTTTGCCGTATACGACTTACGAGGTCACTAGCAGAGAACACGGACCGAGCTATAAAACAGTCAAAGAGGCGGGTCCAACAGCCTACTATGGTAGGGCTGTGACGGAGAGGCAGCGAGGATTTACGAACAAGAACAATTGCAGAATTATATGATAATTTTCGGAGAATGATGGTGGAGTCTATAGATATTAGAGGTGCGACGGATAGGGTCTTAGAAAGGAATGGATATACTACTGAGTTGCGGAGATGATATAGATATTGAATTTCCTAATTGGAATGAAAGCATGTTCGTCGCTTAAGCTGACTAGCCGGCCGATATTGGCCAACATTAGAGTAGTATTATAAGTGGCTTGATGTAAAAGAGAGGTGATGGCTGACGATTTGCTCTATATAAATATCTATCTACCTTGATTGCCGTAAGCTTTTCAGAAATTGACCCTAGAACATATCAGCCGCCTAGGAATTATATGGCCCTAGGAAATCGTACGTAACTTATACACTCTATATCCCCACTCACAATATCAGTTAAGTTCCTGTTGATAGCCCTCCCGGCCCCAGAAACGCACGTCTTAGCCCTAGGAGTTTTCTCGCTCCCGGAACCTTTAGTGCGGTTTCTGGAAGCATATAAGCAGCTCCTAGGAGTCAGATAGACCCTAGGAAGTCCGACGTAGCTTCTGGGGCCTTTTACCCCCACTTCGAGGAATTATAGACATGTTCCTATTGGTAGCCTCACCCACTCCTGGAACCTCAGGTGCGGTTCCTGGGGGTATGGCTAAGCCTTCCGGGAGTGGTCGAAATTCTCAGTTTTGTGCGTATGTCTGGTGAAGGTGTCTTGTGAGCGCTTTCCGCGACCTCAGAAGGCAAGCTATTGACTCTAGGGTCCAGAGATATGGTCCTAGGAGTGCAACAGCTCCTAGAACTAACCAAGGTGTTCCTAGGGCCAGTGTGTATTCAGTTAGGAACGTAGAGTAAAGATCCCAGGGGTAGATCTTCATTTTCCTAGAGATTGGTAAAAGCCCTAGGAGCTAAGGTGTATTTCCCAGGGGATATACAGCTCCCAGAAATGCTTTTGAGTTTCCCAGGGTCAACATATTGATTCCTAGAGTCAATCTAACTAGCATAGGAGTTTGCTAGAGTCGTTCGCCGGCCCGAGATATGTTTTCTTCTGTCAACAATCTCCGTCTTGACGCGGCACGCACCACTGAGATAAATCCATGTCTACAGTTCTTTAGCCACCACCGTTGGTAGGTATAAATATGGTTTCGATCTAAAAAATCCCAAAATTAAGCGAAACTGCCCACAGTTCTTAGGGGTGTATTAGCATCTAGTACTTCTTACAAAGATAAAAAGGTAGCGTGATTGTAGTTATAGTGCTCTACGAGTTCGAACATTCAGAACTTCATTTGTATCATTTCTAAACTTGCTCTAAAACTCCATACCACGGCTATGCTCTATGTTACTAGGCCGAATGCGGTGTGTCTAGTCACGTGTCTTCACCTCTGATTGACAGTCGCTTCGCTAATTTCTCATTCCCGTCACACCTCCGCTATAAACTAAGATCACCTTCGAGTGGAATTTAGTCGTGCTAACCGGCGGGGTGGTGTAGACGTTAAAGGGCCTCGTGGTAGATGAGCTCCTAGCCTAGCCAAGCGACGGGGGCCATTCTCCACACTCTACTCGACTGATCTCCCTTAGGGTCCCACTAAGCGCTGTCGTAGCTAACTCCGACTCAGGTTATTTAGTGATAGATTCCTAATAGTGGCAAGTTCTCTCTCGGTAGATAGTTTAGTTGCCGTGTGGATATAAGATGTCTAAGCAGCCGATGATTGGACTCGTAGTGGGCGAATCAAGGCGTCTAAAGGCCCTTCGTTTCGACTGTATTAATCAGCGTCTTAGGTATTGTATGATTAGAATTAGCCCTACTTACCACACATAGCATAACGTCCCAAAACCCGTAGTTCGTTTTTCCAGCCACTCTTCCGCGTAGGCCAGGTGGGAAAGCGCCTTACACTAATAGCGTAAGATCACACTCTTATTTATAAGGTTATCATCCTCGGCCAGACAAAATACACAGTGGATATCGTCGAACTCGTCGCTTAGTGTGAGATCCTTAAGCGTCAAGCTTTAGACGCTAGCCCAGACGTTAGCTACCGATGTTAGAATCACTAGTTAAGCCGGCGAAACATGCTATAGAACACTATTTGTCCGTAGCATTGTGGAAGTCACAAATGGATTAAATGGTTACACTGGCTCGGGGTTGGTTGATAGCGGCGCCGGTGGGTCTCGTCTAAGCCCGTGAGGTGACCTATCGGTGTTGCCTGATGTAGGGCGACTCCTAGACACTGACGATATCTGACGCTAGCCCGGATGCGCAATAGATGGAGCGGCAACTCTAGAGCTATGCGGCACTCGCGCCTGGTTGCGGATGGCTGCTTCATACCACCGCTGGCTAACTTGGTCGCCCTTCCGTTGACGGTGCCATCTCGCGTAGAGGAAGACTCTAGCAATATCACATAGCTTTGACTGCAAAGTTGACAAGTCAAACGGCTCTCTGGCGAGAGTGGTCAACCTTTTATAGCCGATCTTGGTATCTTGATTTGACAGAGTTTTTGCACGGCTGGCCTTTCTTCGTCACCCCGCAACAGGACACAGGACCACCGTGAGGGATCCCGTAGACGGCAAATGGGTTCCAAGGCATGGTAGTCATTGAGGTTGTCTTGAAAGGCAGAAAATACTTTGGATGGGAGTTGATGTTGGGCAATCTCCGCAGTGTTCCCTTGTCAGCTTTATATGCCATCGCCGTAGGGTCCTTGCCTACGTGGCTGCGTGGCTGCCGGTATGGGACGCCTTCCTTGAAACAGTTGGTACGTCGAAGAATGCATTTGGATGCAGTATGCGCCGGTATAGGCCGATCAGTGGCCTGCGAGAAGGGATATCATTCCACATCACTGCTGCTCAAATCACCTGCACTAGTAGCTGTAGATTGCGGTGACCATGAATTGGCGAACAGGTTGGCTGCGGCGGGACGCAGCAAAGTCGACAAAGACAAATGCTAGGTTAAATTCTGGGTGGCCTATGGAAGTTTCGAAGTGCGTGTTAGATTGTTATTTGCTTCGACGCCTATGGCGCTAGGTCCGAGGTGTGGGGATGTAGAGACTAGATTCGGTTCCTAGGGCCATCGACAACTACCAGGAACAGCTTTGGTGTTCCCAGGAGCTAGAGTCCAAGGATTCTTTC